>MSJI02000568.1:0-61927 GCA_001931905.2 Cladosporium sp. IMV 00045 | reverse complement strand
TGCCCAGGAAGGCGGTCAGGTAGAGCAGGCATCTGATGCCGTCGGTCTTTTCGCAGAGGTAGTAGTCGGTGCGTTGGAGTTCGGCGAAGTGGTTGCGCGCAAACGAGACGGGTTGCGCGCCGGGGAACGAGAGTTGTTGGCGGCCCAGCAGGTCGGCGATGGTGCCGCGGTGGAATTGCATGTCTTCGATGGGGATTTTCTGGCCGACATCGTCTAGTGTTACTGAGGAGCCCATGATTGCGATGTGGCGGAGGTGTAGGTTTTGGAAGATGAGCTGTTGTGAAGAGACGACTGACGACTTCAAGCAAGGTACCTAGGTGGGGACGAAGTCCAAGTTGGCTCACTCAAACGCCGCTTTTGGCCTAAGCTTAATCTCATGCTTGACATCAGCTTCTCCAGAACAACTACCTATACCTACTCGATCGTATGAGTAGAGATCTGATCCATGTTGTCCTTGGGGCGCCTTTGGTTTGGGAGAACGAAGGATTGCCTCGGGACGATCATCAAAAAAGCTATATAATTTATGCCCCAACATGGACTCTCATCAAATCAAAGCGATTTTCCATCCTCGCTGGCGCAACCGGTAGCGCGTTCGGCTGTTAGAATCCTTGCGATCTCAGCACACCGGAAGGTTAGTGGTTCGAGCCCACTGTGAGGAGCTTCATCAAGCTTGATCAAGCTTCACTTTTTCTTTTGCTCTTGTTTGCTCAATAAGTGTTTTTGCGCAGCGAAAGACCAATGCCAGAAAATCTACCTGCCTTATGTGTTTTTGCATTGCGATGAGCCATGTTTGATAATGACTTTGGCGAATCTTACTACAGACTGACCAAAAGAATCTATGTACGTCCGTTAAGGAAGGATAGGAAGCGCAACTACTTTCACCTGACATCTACCTATCCACCGGAGAAGCTCTCTCCGACCAACACCAACTGACAAGACGGCGTTGACTTGGCGTACACATGGCAAGAATAGGTAATGTTGGCATGCATTGAAAGGAAGTGGGGGGAGAGGGCTGTGTTCGCGCCTGGTTTCTCCGACTGCACAGTAGTGACGGAGGCATTTCGACCGATCACCACTGGAGCACTATCACGTCGCCAAAAATGATTCCTTGGAACGAAAGATGTCGGGTTCGACTCTCCACCCAAGTTGTTGTTGCTTAGCAGACGCCATCGACGTGTTTGATTGCGCGATCGCTTAGGCTTTCGGAAGGGGGAGGGTGGAGAGTGAAACGGGTGTCGTCACACGCGACAGGCGTTTGCGGTGGATGAAGATCTGTATCATCATTACATTGCTTGATTTTGGAGATCATGAAGAGATCATTGCCAGCCCCGGAAGAAGCGCGGCAAGCATACGCAAGCACTCATCAGAAGCGTGCGATTGATGATTCTGCATGCGTTGAATCAGGCTGCCATATTCCTACGAGAAAGATGGATGCAAAAGGAATTGACCTAAAATTCGCACTCGCACTCGGATGGAATCCTCCGACGATCGTTCCTCGTACAGCTGAAGTGGATTTTGTTGGTATGGAGAAGTTGGGAGGCAGCAACAGACGGCATAGCCGGCGATTCGGTAAAAGCAGGCCGCCAACCGCCACCCCTCAAATAGAAAAAAGCTGGGCTGAATTCAAATTGTGGCTGCGTTGGAAACAAGACGATCAAGCTTTTCCACTCTCCAAGCGAGCGCCGCTTGGCTGCGTCGGGCAAAGACTCGTGTGCCACCGATCGCGTGCGCAGCAGAACGGAAAGGTACGCAGGTACATGCAGAATTGGTGGTACACCATAACGGTGCTGCGAACCTGGCATATTGTTAGTGAGCGTGGCTTGGGTGATTTTCCGGCACTTCACGGCATCCAACGGCGATCAATATGAGAGAGTTATGCAGGAAGATCACACGACCAGAGAAACGCTGCCAGAATGCAAGGAGCAACAAGACGAGGAACGACGACAATAACAAAGTAATAATCTGTCGCAAATGCAATTCAACAGCAGTGCCTGGACTAATATCGGCTCATGCCCTTGTTCCGGCAGTCGACGAGTTCTTGTTGGTGGCCCGGCATCGCTTTTCGTCCAAGCACCGCCAACGTCTCCACCCACATCATCAAACTTCCCCCCGAAATGAAGGGAGCGAGGGAGCTCAGAGGTCGATTGCAGATATGATTGTTTGCCAGCATAGTCTTACCCGTCTCTTCCGCATGGAGTTAGGAGAACAGAAGCGGCGCATCCATCGAGGCTGATGGCTTTTTGATCATCGCTGTAACGCTGCCACATCTCCTCGCCATCCCGCGCCGCACCAATGGCCGTCTCTCCTTCCCTTCTGCCTTGTCATTCGCAACTACGCACAGCCACCATCTGCTCAACTTGTCGAGCTTGTCCATGAGTTGCTCTTCCCTACTGGTCACCACGGCTCTACCCCGAACTCAAAACCCACTGTTGCCAACTGTGCCACCCGTTTCTGGCCAGGCGCCAGTTCAGCTACAAGGCTAGGGTAAACCCACATTTCTCTCCGCTGCTACTCAGATAGGAGATCCATCTCGTCTCTTCGCGGTCCCTCCTCTCGTGTTGACACCAAACCCTTTCCCGACTTCCTTTCTCTCTTAGCCTGCAATTTACCTTCTCTCTGCTCTTCCGTCTTCAAGCCGTCTTCACTTCTCCCGAGTGTTGATTTACCTCTTTGCCTCTCTGCCGCTCTTTCAGTCACTCATTTCGCCTGAATACACATATACTTCAGCAGTACACCCTGCCATTTGCGCCAGGAGCCGATTGGCCCAACACTCACTGCTGCCCTGTACATAACTACTCCTCTGGCCTACGACTACAATTAATGTCTGCGATCTGAATCGCCCCCGCCGCTTGCCGACCTGTACACATTTCGCACTTCGAACATCTCACGCGACACCTATAACCCCTGGTTGCTCCCACTCTCCGGCAATACCTTCACAACACAATGGCTTCAACCGATGGCCCTTCATTGGGCAAGGCTCAATCGCAGGCCCGCGAGTGGTATGAGCCTCTGGTAAGATCTTGTCTCTCTTGAGTATGCCAGAAGATCCATCCCACTGACCATCTCCAAGATCGTTGTCAGCATCATGCTTGGCTCCCTCTACATCAACCGCCATCGCGACTTCACCATCACCCCAAAACAGCGACGAATCCCCTACGAGCGATCACAATCTGCCGACAGTCTCTTGTCAGAATCCGACCGCGACAGCGATGGCGAGGGCACGAACGGGTACCTCGAAGATGAGAAGGACGGCTATGGCCAAAGGCAAACCCTCTGGGGCATCCCCCTGGACACTTCCAAATTCGCCGGACACTTGCACAGCAGGATTCTGCAAAAGTTCCCCTTCTTGATCGAGATGTTCTACTGGTCGCTGAACTACGTCGTCTACACCTTCACCAAGAAGATTGCCTCGCACGCATACCAGCTCCAGGGCGCCCACGAGGTGACGGAACTCGCGCAGAAGCACGCTCTTGACATTCTCTGGTTCGAGCACGATTCGTTCTTCCGCTTCCTGTTTCCCTTCACCGAAGTTGGCGTCCAGAAGTACTTCCTCGAGAACCACCAGAGCATTCTTACCATGTTCAATCAGCTGTATTCCCTCGTCCACATTCCGGGAACTGTTGCGTAAGTCGAAGAAATAGCGAACATCAGACTCGAATCTCCCACTAATCTACTATCCCAGCTTCCTCTCGTGGTATTACTTCGTCGCGCCAAACCACAGCTCCTTCGCAACAGTCCGCCGCACCATGACCCTAGGCAACTTCGCCGCCTTCTTCGTCTTTGCCTTCTACCCCTGCATGCCGCCCCGCCTTCTCCCCGAATCCTACGGTTTCCAGGACACCGTCCGACAAGAGAACGCGGAGAGCGTGTGGGTGAAATCCAGCAACGTCAACCAGCTCGCGGCCATGCCCTCTCTCCACTTCACCTACGCCTTCACCATCGGCTGCACCTTCCTCTACCACTCCGGCATCTTGTCCGCCCTCCTGGGCAAAGCCCGCCGGCAATCGCGCTTGGGCGCGCTCACCGGCGCTTTCTACGCCATCGCCGCTTTCGCCTACCCGTTGCTCGTCCTGCTCATCATCGTCGCGACCGCCAACCACTTCTGGCTCGACGCCGCCGTCGCCACCATCTCCGTCACGCTGTCGTTTTTCTGCAACAAAATCTGGCTTGTCCTGCAGCCCCTCGAACTCCTGCTCCAGCTCGTCCTGAGAGTCGAGAAGCCCATCCCCACAACCGGTCTGCACAGGCGCATGGATGCGCGCGCAGAAGGCCGGGGCAGAGCGCCTTCGATCGTTTGAGTTTGAGAATGTTCGCGCGTGCTCGTTTTTGTGTTTTGCTTTGAAAAAGCGGTGTTTTAATCAGGCTCAGGCTACTCCAGGACAAAGGGACGGCAAAGGGAATATGGGATCTTTGGGAAATTTTTATACCTAGCCAACGCAGCAGGTAATAATACGAGAAAAAGAAGAGAAAGAAAAGAAAAAAGAACAAGTCCTAGAACTGATAATACGTCATGTACAACCAACCACCAAGAAAAAAAAATACCATAATTCACATGCACTCGACTTCCGGTTCGTACTACCTTTATGGGGTCTTTGTACTACAATATACATGCACATGTGTACCTACGAAACGCGCACGTGCTGCTTCGCATGCATGCATGCATGCAATCTCAGTACAGTAATGGTATCTGCCTCGGATGTTGCTGAGCTTGGATGAAGACGACAGGATTCGCTTCGCTCGTACTACAGTACTTTTGGGTTTTATCGATTTCGCGCTCATAGGTAGGTACCAGGTATCTGCGATATGTCTGGCAGCCTGAGACTCAGGCTGTGGCGCTTCTTTGCAGTTCTCAGCCCCAAGCGAGGAAAGTCGGTAAGGTATGGGTACATGTACTGTAATAAGTCGGATACCAAGCTTCTTTCATAAGCATGGGTACTGACTGACTGTATTGGGCGGAGCTGAGAAGGTCACATGGGCATCAAACTATTGTATCTACTCACCTACCTGAGATAGCAGGATTGGGGTTTTTTTTTTCGACGACCAGAAGGCGAAAGAGATAAAAGTACTAATGCACAGCACCAAACGAGAGAACCGTTTAGAAAAAGGAACAGGCCGCAAGATTCCGGCCGGCCGGCGGGCCCGTCATCATAAGCAGCAGCAGCAGAAGTGTCAATTGTCAGCCTGAATGGCAACCTGCATGTGGGCTGACACAGCGCATTATTGTTCTATGCATTACATGTATGCTACGGCAGGATACTTCACGCGCCGTGCACTTATCCTTTTTGCCGCGGCCAGTTGATAGGATCGACGTACGTGCATGAGGTACCTTGGTTGGCAGAGTCCAGCTGAAGATGAGAGTGTCTTGCTGCTGGCTGTGTCAGACGAATGTCAACTAGGCACTTTGTTTTACTTGTATGGAAGTAGGTTTGAGCAGATCTCTTAAATGGGACAATTAATAGAAATTAGGCACGCCATCATCATCAGACCCAGGAACCCGATCCAACACAACACAACAACGACCGAACCTTCTCAAAAAGACAAAAACCTCTTCCATCCTCAGCGGCGAGCTGAAGAACTTCCAACAGCAGCCTCGCAGCAAGTAGGTATACATGCAATGCAACAATGCCAACCCATCTCCTCTCCATGCCCGTCAGCCCACATCCACTCACGCACGCTCATTCGCCCACCCCAACCCAGCCGCCAACACAGAGCTGAAAATGTTCCACCATCAAGTCGCCTTCCTTCTCGAACATCTGCCCCCCTCCCCCGGCTCGCCCGACAATCTGGCTCGAAGCTATCTGTCACTCCCACAAGGCTGCTGCTCATAAGAGCGCTGACATGACATGACCTGACCTGGGCGCACGTTGTTGGCCTTGAAGGATTTCACTGCGCGCTCGCACGTCGCCGGGTACGGTGGTCTGTAATATGGAGAGGAGAGATGAGGGAAGGCAGTTGATCCGGGACGGGTGGTGGCAGAAATGGGGAAGGCTATACTCGCTTGGATACAGTATCTTTTTTCATGCGTGGCTTGAAGAGAAGCGATGGTGCTTATGTTCATGTCCTTGTCATCAGGCCTTGCGGTTCCTTTTTCTTACTCTAGCGCTTTGCAACTGCGCTGCGCTGCCTTTCGTCTAAGACTGACTGACTGAGTGACTGATCGCGAGACGCGGTGTTTCGCATCTTCTTATTGCTCTTGCAGAGGGTATGATTTGACTGTTGGCGAAAATTCGCGTTTGAGAACATCTACGCAATTGTGCAACCCTGCGAGTGAGGGGTCAGAGTACCTAAGGTATTGATTGACCTTCTTGCCTCTCAGCCTGGTGGAGGGATAAGGCCATCACTTCGAAACGAGAGGAAGCTGGCTCTCGGCCATAGGGGACAATAAGACCTCAATATCAGCATCGCCATGGACAGCCCTAGATATGGGGACGGCAGTCCCAGGTTCACGGAAGATTTGTAAGTAGTCGCAGAGCGATTCCCTGCCTATCTTCAAAGCCCCGACAAACGCATGATCGATCCATCTATCTTCATCACAAAGCCGGGCCAAAACAGTATAACGACAACATCACACTGACCCCGCCAACCACCACAGCAGCTCCTCACCCCCCTACACGCAACCACCGCACTACGGCGTGGACACGCACGCCTGGTCTCCCGCCTTGGGAAACGCACCGTCCATGCAACACCGGCTCTCGAACAAAGAGCGGCCCATGTCGCCCGAGCTGTCCTCTCCACTACCCGAGTCTGTTCTGGCCGCCGAGGGCGACAAGGAAGTCGCCTACCCTCATCTGCAACCGGGGCTCAATCCGCGGGCAGGTCAGGAGGACTCTCGCGCTGGGGCGGACGGCAGGCGAGTCTGCGGGATGAAGTCGAAGTGGTTTTATGGGCTTTTGGTCTTGTTGGTCGTGCTGGCTGTGGGGTTGGGGGTGGGCCTTGGTGTTGGGTTGGGGACAAGGGATGAAGGGTATGGATTTCTTGCGTTGTGGTTTCGACGGTCGTGGTTTTTGGGTTTTCTTTATATTTGCTGACCCTCGCTACAGCAAGGCATCGTCGGCGGGGGAGTCCTCAACGACAACACCGACAATTTCAAGCGCAACTCCCACGGGCACGAGCGATCCGTACGCCATTGGAGGCGCGCTTGATCCGGCTTACTACACCACCGAGGGCGCTTTCAACGGCTCAGGAATCGCTCTCGCTTCGCAGTCTTTCGCGTCTGATCTGCGCGATGCGCCGCTTGGGTCGTTGGTCATGTATTTCCAGCACCACTCTGGCGACATTCGATTCCAGCGCTTGACTGATCGGGGAGCTTGGGTTGGGGGGTCGGAGTCGGAGATCGTGGCGTCGAATGCGAAGAATGGCACCCCTCTGTCTGCTGTGGCGTATGTTCTTAACGAAGTATCGCAGTGGCATATTTTCTGTGAGTGGTCAGGATAACAATCGTGTCTCAAGAGGTACTCTGAACCTAACAAGAGATCGCTTTTGATAAGATATTGGAGACGACGGTCAGCTCAAGCAGCGATCCAACAGCAATACCACCAGCATCTGGTCTGATGGTCCTCTCAGCGATATGAACATTACTGCATTTGACTCCGATCAAGTCGGTATGCAGGCATGCTGGTATGGTAATGCGTACGGCGATGTCGATTACAAGCATACTTTCAGGCCATCAAGTGGGTCTTCTGTGGAATCGCAGGAATATGGTAAGGCCTTGTCTCTACTTCCGATCAGCTAAAACCGCGATCCAACTAACACCCACGTTCAGGTATGCACCTCTGGTACGCCTCCAACGCAACGACCTTCCAGCAATACGGCTGGCGCGCCGGCGACGACGAATGGGAACACCAGCAAGAATGGCCAGACCTGAACGGCCACGCGGGCGTAGGCTGCTACAGCTGGGGCGGAGGCAGCCTGAGCTACGTGATGTTCGTCGACCTGCAAAACACGGTGAATTTCTACTGGAAAGACATCAACGTCAACGCGACGGCCAACGCCTCCCACCCCATCAATCAATGGACTAACTCGAGCATCTCCATCCCCAACGTCAACCCTGCCACCAGCCTCGGCTACACCAACTATTTTTACGCGCAGATGGCGGAGACGAACCAGCTGAACGCGTATAATATCTCGTGGGCGGCGGAGAACACTTCGTTCGTGGAAGACGATATGTTCACGGTTGCTGGGAGTGGCGATGCCGGTTTGTCGGGGACGCACTTCAGCGTTTCCGTCTTGCCCAATCAGAGCGGTGGGGATAGTTTGGTGGTGTTTTACCAGATTGAGGGAGATGATGTAACCGAGTATACGAGGGATATTGAGGGCGGGCAGTGGTCGAGGGTCAATATTGAAATTCCGGACTCGTGAGCAGATGAGGATGGATCGTGATGGGGAGTGTTTTTTTTTCTTTTGCCTTGGCTTCTTTGTATGATTTTGACGGCTTTTATGAGATTGTTTGAATGCTATTGGAAGATTTGAACCTTGTCACCTCTGGTTGAGCATCGATTACGTCGATTTACACTGTGCGTGTGAATAGGCAACGGAGTGCTCCTGATTCAAAGTGCAGTGATCCATCTTTTAATGGCTAACAGTGACCGCGACCAGCTCCGACGGTCTTGCTTCACCCTTAGCTATTAACGGGGCTATTGATGCTCATTTTCTGTGCCACTATCAGTTTCGTAGCGACCGCGGAACGACCAACGAAAACCCTCAGAACTGGAGCGAGTCCAGTTGCTCTTCATCAATCACAATCTTCCCACTCCAGCAGACCAAGATCCCGTCCCCATCCACACTCCCTCCATCTAACCAACTGCCACCTCCCTCCCAACTATCTCATACGCTCCCAATCATCTACCCCCTCCCCCTCCACGCCCTCCTCCCCTCCCTCACCCCACTGGGGTTACTCGAAAACGACGGCGGCACGTCCAAGCACGGGTTCTGCGTGAAGAAGTTCCTCGGCCGCAGCAGCACCGACATAGGCTCCGCAGGCATGATGGGGTAGTCTTCCGGGGACGGGAAGTGAGTGACGCCGAAGGTGTGCCACACCACGATGTCCGTGTTGTCGATGCTCGATGAGGGGTTGGCGGCGATCCAGGAGGGGAGGCCTGCGGGGTGTTGTTAGTGTTGGGGTTAATGATGGTGGTGGTGGTGGTGGTGGTAGTAGTGGTGGCCAGATCTTACCCTGCGACGGCCGACCAGAGTTCTGAGGCACGTGTCTCCCGGCCGGCCACTTCTCCTCATCCGCATACTTGGTGACGTGCAAAGCGTGCCTGGCGAACCCCGCCCGGTCCCAGACCAAACTCCCCTCCTTGGGCATCAGACCGGGCACTTCCCTCGACACCAACTTGTACGAAACGGGATTCTTGCTGTACGCGTTGAGCTTGTTGGTGTTGGATATATCCCACGTGCGCTGCGGGTTGTAATCACTAATGCCACTTTCCATGGTCTGTAGTTTGTTCTTGCGCGTCGTGAATGCATTCCCGTACCTGTTCTCGCGACTGCCCACGGGCGCGTCGCTGGCCACGGCGTCGACTTCGAACACGGTGTTTTCGTTGCCGTCGATGGAGGGGTCCAGGCGCAGGCAGAAGAGGTGTTGGTGGTGGTGCGCGTTGACGCCGGGATAGACTTCGGTGCCGTAGGGGGCGGCGGACTCGCCCGGCGCGAGGGCGTAGGTCGATAGGATGCCGGTGAGCTTGATCTCGAGCTGGATCACGCCGTCTTGATGCAGGATCCAGTAGATGCAGTACTCGTAGTTGCCGGCTGTGAAGATTTGGCTGACGATTAGTTTGCGTGCTCGCGTTGTGGTGGAGGATTCGTCGCCTGGGAGGTGGGTTAGTGTGGGATGGATATCTAGTGGTGGATGTTTGGCTTACGGAAATCTGTGTGCTTGAAGAGAATGCCGTCGTCTTCTTCGTGGATGCAGATTGCATTCTTGATGGTGTACGGCTCGCCGTTCCTTAGAAATACTGTCAGTCTCGTCGGGCTCGAAGAAAACACTGTGCGATTGCTTACTTCGTGACAAAGGAAGCATCCAGGTATTCGATCGACCCCTTGCAATCACAGCCCAAGGCGAGCGAGTTGGTCATATATCCGGCACCGTACTCGCCCAGGTCGAATGCATGCTTGCGGTGATGGGGGTGATCAGGGTTGCCATAAGGCACGACCATCTCCGCAAGAGAGATGCGCCAGAACACCTGTAAAGCTGTCAGTGAGATGTACACTTGGCTAAGATGTGGCGAAGCGTCAACTCACAGGCCTGATGTTCCCTCGATCGTTGAATGTAACATTCGACAAAACGATTCCCTCGCGGTAATTGAATCCGATGTGGAAGTTCCAATTCTGCCAATCAATGGTGCGACCGTCCAGTTTGAAAGACACGCCTTCAGGCTGAGTGACGTGGATTGGTTTGAGGTCGTCTCTGAAACCAATGTCTTTCTGGACGGATTCGGCGTCGAAGTTAGTGGCAGGCGCTTTGTTGAGAGGCCGGCGTTTCTCTGGGATGTCAATGTGGACAATCTCGCGGGTCTCAATGTTATAGATTGGGCAGAAGTCCAGAGGGTAAGTGTATTGCAAGTCATCGATGTTGGGCCTGTAATACATGAGAGCCTGCTGGAGTCTCGAGCCATCGGTGAATCTTTCGTCGTAGCTGCCATTGGGATTAGCTCTTGTTCGCATAGAAGTAAATGGAGCGCATTGCGATTATTTTTAAGAGACCTACCCAATGGTCCAAGGGTCGCAGTAGACTTTGTACATGTCTTCAGGAGGAATGCCCAGCACGCCACACTGCTCAATGACCTTGGGATCCTTCCTCATGATATCTTCGACGGCTTTGAGATCTTCCATGGTGATTCCAGGATAGACACCTTCGGGCTCTTCCCAGCGAACAATGGTCTTTGATTTGACATCAACCAGGACGTCGTAGACCTTGTTGCCGGTGCTGCTGGCAACAACATCGGCAATCCTCGGAATCTCGACGTCTTGCGACTTGACCCATCTCTGGAGGTCGGCTTTCTTGGGTTCAAAAAGGCTGACTGAATTGAAGACTATGTCGCTTTTCTTCTTGAGAAGTACGTCGACTGCGGTGGCAATCTCACTCTCTGACAGCGGATCGAGAGGATGCGCCTGGGTCGAGAGGCCCCCAATCTTGGAAGTCAACTGACTGACAGTGCTTTGAAGACGATCCAGTGCCATGATGGTATTTTGTTTGAGACGGTTGTGTTGCTAAATCCTCATACAGACGGAGGATTAGGTGTAAAAAGATGCTGAGAGCTCATGCACAGATGAGGCAATCTAAAGTGGAGCCAACGGCTATGGCGCCTATGCGCCGGCTATCTTGAAAAACGTCTCAAAAAGTAAAGTAAGGTTTCAAGCGTGGAGCAACCATTTAAAGGCATCAAATGTGAGCTTCTATTATGCACAGTTTAGAGAGCCATAGCCGGAGGGGTCGACTGGTATGACGACGCTGTCTGCTTCACGACTACCGCCGTGGGGTGTTTTGTGTAACCGATCAAACGAGCATTTCCGGCATGTCATTACAGTGACATAATAATGCCCCGCGACAATAAAACTAGACAGCGCGTTTCACAGGCCTGCATTCCGTGTGGCCAGCGCAAGACGAAAGTGAGCCACGCGAGCCCAACCTCGTCAAAGTTCTACCACCCAAGCATGCGTACTGACCAGCCCTAACCAGTGTGATGGAACGGTTCCCACTTGCAATCAATGTTTGAATAACTCAAGACACTGCCATTATGGTGTCTCCAAGCGAAACAAGACGTGAGACTCTCTTCTTCACGTGTGATGGCATGAGCTATCGCCCGTACTGACTTTGCCACGCGTAGGCGGAGGCCTTCTATCATTCTCAATAACAACCATGAACGCCAACTACCAACCCGTCATCTGCCCGGGAAAATCCACAAAGAAAAAGGAAACAACTCCCAAAAGGCAGTGTCAAATGGACCACGTTCACTAAGCGTCAATGACGACGAGTCCTCTTCCACTCTAGCCGGCACAGCCAGCAGCAGAAGAGACAGTCGGCAAGATGACCTTATTGCTGTGAGCGGAGAGGTCTCAGCAAAGCTATTTGCCGCCTATTTCACGAAGATACATCCTATATGGCCCATTCTATACATGCCGATGCACGATTACAGCAATAGCAGCTTACACTCTGACGCGTTTGCACCTGCCGTCCTGTATGCGGTCTACGCCATCGCCGCTTGTCTTGAGCTTTCGGACCCTTCAACACCTGACATTACGGAATACAACTCACCATCTCCGGCCGATTTCTTTGAGGCAGCTGTGCTCGCCCTGCAGAAGAGGGAAGACCCGCGGTCTCGAGCAGCGACTGTCTTTCATCCGCTCAACTTCATCCACCCCTCCATTGAGAGCTGTCAGACATTAGTGATTCTCAGTCTCATGCAACATGGTATGGGAGAAGCGTCTAACGCATCAATGCTTTGCAATGTTGCCGCCGGCATGGCCATAGACCTGAGGCTGCACGAGGCCCCATCATCAACCGCGGATCATGTGCATACTGAAGTCGCTTCCAGGCTATATTGGAACGTATACACCTTGGATAAAGTGCTTGCTTGTGCGCTGAGCAGACCCTTCTGTCTCCGAGCAGAGGACACCACGATGCCTTACCCATCAACAGCCGAGTCGGACGAATATCAGCTATTGCAACTCCGACGCCCGAAAGACGGCGAGATCGTCAGGATCAAATCACATACATTGTCAGGCTTCAGCTTGACGATCGATATCGCTGTCATCTTCGAGGACATTCTCCGAGAAACATGCGCCGCCACAAGTAAACAGCGTATTTGCAAAGATCTGGCTGCGGCAGAAAACACTCGCATGGCTCTTTGGGATCGATTGAAAGAGTACATCGATGTCTTGAATCGATCTAACCTGGCGCTAATGGTCAACGGCAGCTTTCGATCTGATGTTACTCCAGCTGGTATCATCAACACAATGGTACGTATCACTTTTGACCCTCTTATGACTCAAGTACACAGGATGCTCCCGTAATTACGGGAATTCTTTCCGTTGCCACTATAACTAGACTCACTGGCCAAGAAACAGTACTAACGACATCACAGTGGGCATTCGCAGGCATGATCCTCGTACATCGACCATTTCATTTCTACTGGCACGAATACGATTGGGCACCCGCAAAGCAGTTTCCAGTCGAGCATGTACCAATCCGAGCGTGCCTGGCTGCTGCGAAAGACATCACCTCCATCATCTCAGTATACGTGGATGACCTTTCACGGTTGCCTGCGGACGTCATTTTTCCTATTGTCATAGCTGCCGCTACCCTGTGGCAACACAGTGGAGAGGTTGAGGGCGAGAATGATCAGCTCGAGGTACAGCAGAAGATAGATCTCTGCGTCAAGTGTCTGTCCATCATCGGCAGAGCGTGGTCAAATGCTGGAGAATGCCAGGAAAGACTGATAAGAGGTGAGCTACGACTTCAGCTCGATTGTGCAAACACAATAAGGTGCTAACGTAAAGCCCAGATTTCGGTAGCGTATCCTCGGAGACCACGAGCACACGCACGAGCAACCAGACACAACACAAGGCATTTGAAGCGCAGTCAACGGCGCCTGAACCTGCTTTGTCCAGCATGCCACAGGACATGTCTACATCTCCCATGGGATTACTTAACACCACCAATGGCTACGGACAAGTACCGACCGAAGTGACTTATCCCTTCTTGGATCTGTTTGGAACGAAGATAGACGAGTTTGGATCCTCTGATGAAGGCTTCCGTGCATACCTTGAGACTCAACTCAACCAGCAGGGCCTCCCGGAGTTTCAATACCCGCCGGCAGGAGGATCACTTTCGACTAGTTAGCAATTGAGATTGACTACAACTACTGATGAGATAACGTTGCCCTCTAAATAATCAGTCTTCCAACTCTTCACGATCGCGTAGTCATCGACATGTAGTCAACCCTTCAATCAAGACCGCGCGGCAAATGCTTGGAACAGATGCCGATGCCGCTTTCTAAACACTATTCGCCAGCACAATGCAAAAGCTTACTGTTAGAGGATAGAGATCTCCAGAGTGTGGTCACCACTTGCGAGCCGCAGAAAGCTTCTCCGCAATGGTCGAAGTTAAGGTTATGGGGGGAAAATATGGGTCTGGGCGATGATCTCGACCACCGCATGAAGGCAGCTCGTGGTCGCCATGCGGTCTTTCGGATATGCTTGGTACCTTAATGCCATCATGATGTTGATGCTGTTTTTGCACTTTGGATACAATCTGTAAAGCCCTCGCGTAGTGTCGTTGGAGACCGACATTGCGGCCTTGAATTCGTTTCTTCTACGAAAGCGCGTCTTTCGCTCGTCTCTCGCGAACCAGCTTCTCAATCATAAAATAACTACAAGATCGTCTACTGTGCGGCCCAGACGTTGAGATTCGGGCATTGGCCTCATCGCGCTTTCATCAGAGACAATACATGACCCTATCTTCCCAGGCGCAAGGAATCAAACATACGACTATACAGCCATGGAGCTATACAAGCAAGAAGCACAACATGTCGAGAACCTCAGCCCACAAGTCAGCACCGTGCAAGGCCAACTCGAGAAGAAGTTCTCGAAGTTGACCATGACTGGCATGGCGTTTGCTATTCTCAAGTAAGACATCTCACAAGAGCTACTCTCCTCATGATGCAATTCTGACCATCGGCACAGTACATGGATAGTACTCGCCAGTACCTTAGCGATTGTCTTACCCGCCGGTGGACCGGTTGCATTTTTCTACGGCTTCTTTTTCTGCGTGCTGTGTAATTTTTGCATTGCCGCCAGTTTGGGTGAAATGGCTTCTGTCTGGCCTACGGCTGGTGGCCAGTATCATTATTCCTATTTCTTGTCGACGGAGAGGTGGAGATGTTCAATGGTTAGCCTAAATCGTCCATGATTGTCTGAAACAGTGGCTGACCAGATACAATAGAGCTTTCTCGTAGGATGGATCAACCTTGCCGGTTGGCTGACCCTCGTCACAACAGAGGCCATATTTGGAGGTGGGTCTTATCTCGTTTTGAATCTGCTCGAAGGCATCCGAAATAACAGTTTCAGCTCAATTCATCGCTGCGGCCGTCGTTGCTGGCTCGAACTATACAATGCAGCTCACAGCATGGCATACCTACCTTTACTTCATCGCCATCTCCTGCTTCGCGATCGGTCTCAACATCTTCGGATATCGCTTCTTGGGCAAATGGAACGAAGGCGCACGTAAGGCTTGATCCACAAATAAGAGCATCAACTCTTGTCTAACAAAAGCGATTAGTCTTCTGGTCAATCATAGCGTGGATCGCAACCTCTGCGCTAATCCTCGCCACAGCACCGAAGACAGACGCAGATTTCGTCTTCACCACCTTCACAAACGAGACCGGCTGGCCCAATGGCGTTGCATGGATACTTGGTCTCCTGCAATCCGCTTTGTCTCTCATTGGATTTGATGCAATCACTCATCTGACTGAAGAAATGCCATACCCAACTCGTGACGCACCGATCGCTATGATCATGTGCATTGCGATCGGAGGGACGACGTAAGTTGCTCTCGACGAGATTGACTTAACAGCAGTATAAGAAGCATACTGACACTATCAAGTGGACTAGCAATGGTCATCGTCCTCCTCTTCTGCATCCCCAATCCCGACGCAATCCTAACAACACTCACCGGTAACCCTCTGATCGAAATGATAATCCAAGGAACCAACAGCCGCGTCGCCGGCGTGGTAATGAGCAGCGCGCTATCGATCTGCTTCATCAACGGAACAATCGGCAGCGTTACCTCCGGCAGTCGGTTACTATGGGCCATGGGACGAGACGGAGGAGCGCCATGCTCTAGACTGTAAGACTCTTGAACAAAGATTCAACCGAAAGACATAACCGTTCCAGTTCTTCAGACTGACCACTCCTATCTCTATTTCTACAGTCTCGCCAAACTCTCCCCCCGCTACAACATCCCCGTGAACGCCATCCTAGCCGTAGCGCTCTTCAACCTCCTCTTCGGCCTGCTCTACCTGGGCCCCACGGTGGCTTTCAACGCGTACATTTCCAGCTGCACGATTTTCCTCAACTGCTCGTACGCGGGGCCGATCATAATCCTGCTCGTGCGAGGGCGAGACGTGATCGTGAGGGAGAGGCGCGATTTTCCTCTTGGGAGAATATCGGGGTATTTGATTAATTGGACGGCGGTGGTTTTTATTGTGGTTACTTCGGCTGTATGTTCCTTGTCCCCCTAGAAGCAAGGCAAATCGATTGCTTTACTCGGTTGATGTCTTTGTGCTAACTTCAGACGAAACAAAGTTCTTCGTCCTACCCAACACCGCCGCCGTGGATGCTTCCACGATGAGTAAGTTTGGTCGTCTCGAATCTTTCTTTTTCAAGAGAAGAACCGCGCTTTCAATCTGACCATACTGACCACCACCGACCGCAGACTACGTCTCAGCCGTCGTAGCCATTTTCATCCTCTTCGTCTGCGTGCTTTGGCTTTTCAAGAGGAAATCCTATCAAGGTCCGGTATGTTGTCATCTGTCCTTCCATCGCTTTCTTTCTCTTCAAGAGTTGCTTCCCCCTCAGCAAGACACAGCAATGCTGACGATCCTGCGACCTTCGTGTCAGATTTTCGACAACATCATTGTTCATCAAACCACGTCTACCGCGCTTGATGGGAGTTCGGGGGAGAGTCGTGATGAGGCTTGCAGGACTAAGGAGCAGGGGATTGGGAAGAATTTCTAAAGCTCTCGCTGGCGGGGTATTTCTTTTTCTCATTTTTAGGCAGTGAAATGCACAAATCTTGGTGCGGAGTGATGGTTTTAACAGCTTCTCTCAAGTGTAGAAATGACATGCAAACTGTCATGGAGTTGCCATGCCATTTTTGGAGCAGGAAAATGGCCCCGCTGCTCCCTTTCGATCAAGTGAACGCGCTCGCTTGCTCGTCACCTGCTCATACCCGTAGACCAATGCCTTCTCAATCAGGCTCGAATAAGATCACATTCACCATCAACCTAATCCCTCCCTACTCACCGACCCGTTCGCTAGAAAGAGGAAAGAAGAATCCTAAACCCTCTCCCACATCCCCATCTCAAACCCCACCCCCTGCTCCACCTCCCCACCCTCCTTGACTTCCTCCCCAACGAACTCCTCCAACTCCCCCCTTTCTCTCTTCACCCACCCTTCCTCCGCCCTCAACTCCGGGAAAAACGTATCACACTCCCACTCCCCCTGCACCCTCGTGAGTAACACCCTCCTCGCCTCCTGCAGGCGCAGAACTTGCTCGTAGATCTTCGCGCCGCCGATTACGAACACGCGGCCCAGAGGGGGGATGCTGCCGTTGGAGGAGGAAGTTTGCAGCAGTCGGAGGGCGGAGGGAATGTCGGGCGCGAGGAGCACGTCGTGTCTGTCCTCCGGGATGAGATCGGAGAGCTCGCTGCGCGCTTGGCTGGAGATGACGATGTTCGTGCGGTTCCTGAGGGGTCGGAGGTGGGGCGGGATGGAGGCGTAGGTTTTGCGGCCCATGAGGACCACATTCTGTCTGGCTGATGTGGTTGGCTCGGCTGGTGTGGTTGGCTTTGGCTGTGTTGCTGATGCTGATGATGCTGGCGACTCTTGATGCTCAGGCATGACGCGCTTGGTGACGCGCGCGAAGTAAGCCATTTCTTTCTTCAGCATGGGCCAAGGAAGGGTGCCGTTTTTGCCAATGCCGTCTTGGAGGGTGGCGGCGACGATGAGGGTTAGGTCCGGGAGGTTCTTGGGGGTGGGCATTGTTGAGTCTTCTGAGGACATTTCTCTGTTCTCTCTCTTCTTTTTGAGGATTTCTTAATTTTGGCTTTCTTGATCTTTTTTTTTGACGTTTTTGTGTTTTTGAATTCCTGTGTATTGCCGATATTTTCACCTGTCTTCTGATTTTTTTTTTATTGGAGTTTATGAGGGATTAAGTGACGTGGCCCTGTTGACGTTGATGTCAATGGGACAGGTGAAGTTGGCGGAGACTCAGAGCGAATTCCTGAAGGGTATGGCAAAAGTGGAGAACTCGCCGTTTTGTTTGGTTTGCGAGCTGTGATTCGATTATTACGGTAAAACACTTTATTACTGGCAACACGAATACATTCTTCATGGGCTGGGAAACACATCTTGCACACGAAATCACATCTGGAGGCGTCTAGAGTTCTGTGATGGCTCAAATCGATGGATCACGTGATCCCATTTTTTACTTCATTTGATCACGAGTTGACCGGTACTCATTCATCATCATAAGCCATCCATCGCAAGCGCCTCTAGCAGCTCGCTCACTTTAAACTTAAACATCACACTCGCAAGCGCTTTAGCAGCTCGCTGACTCCACTCACTGCCTTAATCCCATCCCATTCCCCCTTCCCACCTTCCACCCTAACCCCATCCCCTCCCTCACTGCATCGACCTTCTCGTAACCCTCCTCCCCTCACTCCTCAACCTCTCCCCCCTATCCCCCGTCCCATCACTAAAATAAGAACTACTCTCCCTCTCCCTAATGACCTCCCTGAGACCCCTCTTCCCCTTCCTCTCCAAACGCTCATCCTCCGGGTCAATAAACCGATGAATAGTGCGATGATCGAGCACTCTCTTCTCACCATCGAATTTCCCCTCGCGATCCGTTTTCGGCCAATGGTAGCCGTAGAGTTTACTATGCCGCTCGCAGCGCGGGCACGCGATGCGCGTGAGGTAGGCTTCCGCTTGCACGAAGAAGGTGTCGCAGTTGCGGCACTCGACCCAGCGGTGGTAGGTTGTGGCCAAAAGCGCGGTGGTGAGGTGGTAGTCGCCGGGTGTGCGGGGGGTGCCGCGGGCGGGGGAGGAGTCGGAGGAGGGGGATGAGCGGGTTTGTGGGCCGTTTCGCCGTTTGGAGCCGGATTCGATGCTCGTGATGGCTTGCGCGGGGGAGGGGAGCAGGGTGCTGCGGCGGCTGCTCTTGCGCACGGGGAGGCGGCCGCGCGCCCAGCCTTGCATGCGTGCGGCGGTTTGTTTGCGTTCTTCGTCCCAGTTTTCGGCTGTGGGCGAGGGTTCGGAGGTGTACATTTCCACGATGTTTTGGCAGATGTTGCCCGCTGCGAATCCGTCGAGGCGGTTTGGTGAGATTTCCGTGGAAGAGAGGGAGGAGGACACTTCGCCCGCGTGGCCTTCGTGGCTGAACACTGAGGAGTTCGAACTGGTGTCTGTCGAGTGCTGGGCGGCTTCGAGGCGTTGGTTGGAGTCTTCTCTGAGGGTGGTGTTTGGAAGTTGCTTTCTTGGCCTCCCGCGACCGCGATTGGGTCTGTCGTCTGGGACTGGTGAGTCCGGTACTTCGAAAATGTCCACGGGCTCGTCGTCGTCGTCGTCGTCCGCGTTCAGGACTTTTCGCAGATTCGATTGATGGCGGTCTTTCCTAGCAGAGCCCGGGATTGGTTTGGATCGAGAAAACTTATCGGTGACTTTCCACGAGCCGCCATCTTCTGATGTTTCTGTATCGCTTGCGTTTTTGATTTTCTTTCCAGGCGAAGTGATTTCCTTTTCGAACGCCTCTTCGACCTTTCGCTTTCGCGATGATCTTCTGTAATGTTGCGGCACTTCCGACACATCGACGCGCATCATAGCGGCAGTCTGATTGTTCATGTCGTCAATTTCCGCCTGGAGCTTTGCGACTTTCCTTGCGGTCGCGCCTGTGATCATTCCGAACATCCTCCCGATCACGCTCTGTTTCTGATCCGTTTCTTGCTGGGATACTCGCCTCCCTTGAATGTTTCTTTTGATGTTGAATTGTTCCTGCAAGTTTTGAAGTAATCCGCGTTCCTCTCTGTTCTGCAAATCTTCCTGTCGTCTTTTTTCGAACCAATTGGCCATCATTTCTTGCGCGTTTTGAGTGCTTCCGTCGCCCTCCATCTTGAGATTGCGTTGATTCAAACTAGGCAGATTGTTCGCCTCTGCTCGGTCGCGCTTTCGTGGTGTATCGTCATCGTCAAGACCACCTTCCAGAATATCTCCTCGTTTCCTCTTCAGCGATCCAGAAGCGGTTGCTCCGGTATTCTTCGGAGGAGGGGAAGGTTTTTGCTCCTCTTCCGTTTCAGATTCGTCGTCCTCGCTATCGCTCTCATGCAAAATAGGTCCCCTAGGATCCCATCCATTGATAGAAGCCTTCTCGCACGACCCGCAAAGACACTCGCAGTTGTCCTCTCCAAAGTAGTTATCTCCATACTGTACCGTAATCTCTTCACCCACAGCAATACTCTTCCTCGCGACAATGTGAATGCCATGCGGACCACTGGTCGAAAGTCGCGCATTCGAGTCGCAATCGTGGTTGGCGAAGCGCGCAGGTCCAAGGAAAAGACTCGGGCGTTTCCTTCGGCTGGATATAACGATGCTGAAATCCGTCCTGCTCGAGAGTTCCTCCTCTTCCTTCTCGGTCATTTCAACCTGAATGCCGCTCAGGAAGCGAATGGGCTCGCCCTGCTTGATGAAGCGGCGGGCGACGACGCAAGCCTCGTGCGTCAGGATGGTGTAGCGGTTGGTGGTGCAGACTTCGAAGGGGCAGTCCGGCAGGTACATATTGACGTATTTGCGTAGGTGGCGCTCGAAGTGCTCTTTCTCGTCGGGGGTTCGGAGGCTGCGCAGGTACTTTGCGATGCCGGGCAGGCGGAGCAGGTTGCGGTGAGCCAGGGTGGCGTCTTTGTTGACGATGACATCGCGCTGGAGGATCTTGCAGACGGCTTCTTCTTGGATGCCGCGCGAGGCGTGGAAGTTGGGTTTCAGCTTGCGGATTTCGGACCAGAAGTAGACCTGTGGAATGACATGTGTGAGTGGTTGAGACTAGGCAAGGCGCAATTGAAAGGTAGACAAGAGATGCGGCGACTTACGCGATCGACCAGAGCGTCCGTGATCAGGTCGTCATAGTTGGCGAGTTGCGAAAGGTTCAGGCCGCCCTTCTTCTGCAGCGCAGTGTCGAGATCAGCCGCGCGAGCCGGCATATTTGCGCTTCGGCGCAAGGAAGATTGAAGGCGAGGTAGAGACGGAGGTAGAAATAAACAACGATGTCAACAACCGGAGATTCTAGCGCGCACGGGGAGTCTGCCCTGTGTGTCGCATAACCTCGAGAACCTTTGCGCGGGAGTGTGTCGTGGAAGTATGGGCGATGAGGTAATATGCCGGGCGGGCGGTGGTGGTAAGATGCAGGTAGGCGCGGCACGAGGAGAGAGAGAGGCTGGAAGGCTGGAAGAGAGCGAGCGAGAGAGCGAAGGATTTCCCAAGCAACCGGCTGCGGACAGCTGCAGTCAATGGATATATGCGAGGAGGAGGAGGAGGTGGTGGTGGTGTTCTTTGTTGTTGCTGGGCGAAACAAGGCAGAAAACAAATGCGCCAGAGATGCAGACACCCGCGCCAACAATAAAGAGTGAATGGGGGAACAATGGAGGAGGGGAAGAGTGATGTGTGTGTGTTGTGGGAAGAGGCGTGGTGTTGGTGTTGTTGTTGTGCCTTGCTTGGTGGGATTGGAAGTGAATGCAGGCAGATGTAATTCATAACTCGACTACGGACTACTTGGAGTTGGCCATACATGCATCTCCCCAAGGGCCCCTGTCTTCGGGGTGCGAGACATCCACTCGCATGGTTTTTGAGAGGATGAAAGGTTTGCAGCATCTATCGCGGTAACCCTAGCTCATCAAGCCTGCAAACCTTCAAAATCAACCTATCCCATCGTCCCTCATTCCCGAAGCAACAAACTGCCGCCAGCCGCGCGCTATAGGGCTTGCAGACTCGGCCCGCACCCACGCGCTAGAAGGCGGCTAGTATTCAGTACTGGGACATGGGCCAGCACCTCCGCGAACTTCCTCTGCCGCACGTGAGATAGTCGTGCTATCCGATCCACCAACAGCCAGAAGCAAGTCGTCGCGCGGAAGTTCGAAGAAGAGGAAGAAGTCGCCCAAGATGATCCAACTCAAGGTATGTCCATAACCCACCCACGCAACCCTGCGCATCAGACACCCAGACAAACAGAACAGGCCTCGCTAACACAATATCTACTCAAGTCCATGCTGAATGTCATCGACAACTCCGGCGCCGCCGTGGCCGAGTGCATCAACGTCCTGAAGAGAAACACTGCAGCCCGAGTTGGTACGTAAAGAAAGAGACGGGCGAACCGAAAACCCAGCCTTGCTCCGAAGAAGCCATCGCATACATCCACATCCACTCCCACCACCACCAACACCACCACCCACTTCATCCAAACCACTAACATCCCCCTTCCCAGGCGACCGCATAATAGTCGTCGTCCAAAAACAGCGCAACTTCGGCTCCGAGTCCGGCGGCGGCGGCAGCGTGAGTGTCAGCGCGGCCAACAAAGTGCGCAGAGGCGACATCCGCCACGCCGTGATCGTCCGCACGGCCAAGCAATTCTCCCGCCCCGACGGGAGTGTTGTGAAATTTGACGATAATGCCTGCGTCCTGATCAACAAGGGCGGAGATCCGATCGGGAGTCGTCTGAATGGTGTTGTGGGACAGGAACTGAGGGGGAAGAGGTGGAGTAAGATTCTGAGTTTGGCGCCGATGCATTTGTAGGGTGGTGTCGAGGGATGAGGGTAGGGGAGGGGAGGGGAGGGAGAGAGGGATGGGAGGGTTTTCTTGATATTGGGGATTTTTCTACATTGTACGATCAGGGCTTTGCGAAAAAAGAGCAAGAGGCATAAGCGATGGCGTTTTATTGGATCTTTGGGTTTTGAGAGAGAAAAAGGAGGAGGCATGAAAGTCCACGGACCTTGCATGGGAGAGCAGAAGAAGGAGGGGAAAAAGACAAAAAGAGAGGAGAAATTGTACAAAAATATCGTGTATCAATCAAGCGACAGCGCGAAAGAAGACGAAAGATCTCCACCCTACAAATTCGATGTAACGCAAGGCTTCCTCCAGCACGAGGAGGGAGGCTCTGAAAGGGCGTGTGTGAGTCGACCTCCAGAACAAAAAAAAAAAAAAATAACTCTACTCTTTCCACATGAAACACAAGATAATTCCATAATCTCATGCCATTTTGCTATCGAAAAAATACCGCTTTGCCTACCTAGGTACCTACATGTAGGTATGGAAACGACCTTTCTAGGTCTCTGATTCGAAACCCCGAAGAACGAAGCAAGAGGAAAGAAGAAAAGAGGGCGACAAAGACAATAGAGCAGAAGAAAACACCGGGCTCTTTCTCTCAGCGCAGTTCATTTCCTCCGAATGCGATGCTCCCACCATACGCGTTCTGCCCGCTTAGGGAATATTTCGCAAAACAAGCCGGAGTGATATCTTGCTCGGAAGTCATCCACACACGTGCGACCTCTCTTTTGAGGAAGAAAGGGAGGTTGGAAAGAATAGAACAAAGGGAGAAACGCAAGCCAGACGATGGGAACCCCCTCCCTCCATCTCACGATCGACACCCCTCCCCTTCCCCCTCCCCCATTCCTCGACCCCCCTACAACCCCCTCCCAACCAACCTCTCCCTCTCCCCTCTCACCTCCCCCACCTCCGGCACTCTCAGCCCCGCCACCCTCTCCTCATACAACCTAACCTTCCCCCTCTGGCCCTCCCACCACAACTTAAAAAACTTGAAAACCCCCTCATACTCCGCCGTGTGCGCGTACTCGGCCGTCAGTTTCTCGATATCCCGCGCGGTGCCCTTGAAGCGCGCCAGCGCGTTGAGGCGAAGGTCCCGTAACTCGGCGGAGAATTGGGAGAGGTACGTTTCCCAGGCGTGTTCGTCGAATTGGGGAGACTGGGAGGCGGGGTTCAGGGGGTTGGGGCTGGGAAGGGTGGAGTCGAGGGGTGGGCTGAGCTGGGTGTTCAGTTTTGTCATGTCCGGAAGGGTGGCGGGTGGGATTTCGGCGGGGTTGGCAGGGGTGGTGGGCGCGTTGAGGGGTGTGATGGGTGGGGATTCCATTCCCATCGGCGGTGCGGGGTGCAGGGTGTTTGGCGTGCTGCGGTGGGCGTAGGGGAGGGTGAAGTCTACACGCTCCATAGTGTCTGGCAAGGAGGGGATGGGCGAGATGGGCGAGCCTGCTGCTCCCACGGCGGGGGATTGGGCACCGGGACCGGTCGGGGAGGGCCAGTGGGGGCGGGAGAGGTGGGCGTGGCGCTTGTCGGGCCAGCCGCGGTTGATGGCGTCTGCTCTGAGGTTGTCGATTCGCTCGAGGGCGGTGTCGAGGGCCGCGCCGGACGTGCTCCAGTCTTCGGCTTTGTCGAAGATTTGCTTGGGCAGGTGCTGGTGTTTGATGTCGTCTGGCATGGCCCAGTCGCTGAGGTACTTGTTGTCGTAGGAGAAGTTGCCCATGCCGTAGTCCTGGCTGGAGGTGGGAGAGCGGGTCTTGGCGAGGTCGTTGCGCATGTAGGCTTCGTACGATTGCTGGTTCTTGCCCCAGGAGGCGCGGCGGTGGAGGGGTGCTTTGTCCATGGTGAGTTGGTGAGACTGCGTGGAGGGATTGGTCGTCAGATTGGGAGATCAGTCGATTCGGTTGACACAGGTAGGTCGTAGTAGTGCTTGCAACGCCGGCGCTGCTTGGTTGGGTTGTGTTTTCTGTTTGATAGGTTTGTTATTGAAGTCAAGGTGGTGGACAAAGGAGCGTGAAGTTTGGCAATGACAAAAGAGAGTGTTTGGCGAAGTTGGGCGGCAGGCAATGCCCACAGACGAAGAAGTGACGAGAGACGGGTGTGCGTGTGTATTGTTCCTGCACTGCTGTGTAAGCCGCTGGCTTGCTTGAAATGTCATAAGTTACGACCTGCACTCACGTCAGGTCGACGTGGAAGGACCGGCAGTGAATGATGTCGCTGCTGCCGTTTGATCAGTGAACTTCGAGAGCGGAAGCAGAATTGCCCGCTGGTGCATGAGCGCTCTTTATAACGTGTCATGCGCGCTGAATGTTTGTCGAACACTCAAGATGTATACTGGCAATTGCAAGGGGCGGATGGTTGCTGTAGTGGAAGTTGCGACACTTGCCGGTGATGTGTGAGGCAGGTGT
Organism: Cladosporium sp. IMV 00045; assembly: GCA_001931905.2. Taxonomy (NCBI): domain Eukaryota; kingdom Fungi; phylum Ascomycota; class Dothideomycetes; order Cladosporiales; family Cladosporiaceae; genus Cladosporium; species Cladosporium sp. IMV 00045. The sequence goes on along the minus strand of MSJI02000568.1, from coordinate 36,944 downwards.
TCTCCAAGCTTTGAAACGTGTCGAATGACAGCCGCAGGACAGCACGTGGTATCGGAAGCAGGACGAGGTACAGACAATGGGGAACTCTGAGATTCTCGCAAGCAGTCTGCGCGCGTCGAGGACGACGAGCGAGCATCTCAATATTCACATTAGCATTTTGGGGGGTTCCTTTTGCTTTAATCCTATTCATTTTTTCCAAACGTCGCACAAAGCCACACGTGAAATCCAAAGCATGCGCGTTCAGATGAGTTGTGGCCATCGGTACCGAACCCCAGTCTGGCAAGTGACCTGTCAACAGCAATGCGACCAACCGCGATCGCGCACGACATGCAACGGCAATTACTCGAGCCTGAAAACAAAGAGAGACGTGTCAGCGCAACAATCCTTGAGCGGCTGCTCGCATTAAATGCCAAGGGCTTCCGCCGAAAACGGCGTGCATTGCGTGGAATGCAGAAGCCACAAAGGCAGGGCGCTTGTGGCGCGGGTGGTGTTGACAACACATGTACATACCTCTCGATCAAATGCAGACCAGATGCTGTCTCGATGACGGGGGAGATCTCGCCCGGTTTCAGTGCGAACGAAGCCTCCTCGAATTCCTTTTGCATGTCGCCCTGTCCAAAAAATCCGCTATAATCGTTGTCAGCAAATGTGGCGGGTGACACAAGCGCCATGTGTAATTCCAGGCCCGGAATGCTGAGGCGAAGGAAGTGCGAGAGAACTTACAGGTCACCGCGCTTACGAGCCGAGCTGCAGTCGCTCTCGGTTGTTGCAAGATCGCCCAGGCTGGTTGAGCCGCTCTTGATCTTGTTCTCGTAGTTTTCGATGATGCTGCGAGCCTCGTCCTTGGAGCGAGTGATTTGGGCCTCGCGCCAGGAAGAAGCACGGCGCGAATCACGATGCTTCACAAGGAGATGGGCGCATCTGATCTTGCCTTCGAGGCCTTGCTGGTTCAGAGCGCCGTCACGGCCCAGCTGGGCGGTGTGGTACTGACCCATGTAGTGCTTGAGGCTCTCGCTGTCGGTGCCCTCTGGGGGCTCCCATCGTGACTCCTTGGAGCTAGGGTTGAAGTAGTAGGGCAGGTTCTTGCTGTTGGAGTGACGAACCTCCTGTGAGACGGGTTAGAGGATTGGAAGAGAGCAAGCGGGTGGCACAGGCGATCGAGTGTTGCAGTTTCAGATTGTTGCATACCCAACCAGGAGGAAGACCAGTAGCCTAGGAAGATACTGTTAGCAAGCGAATCTACTTGGCCGCATGGAAAGTAGGCGTAGCAATAATAGCAAGCAGTTGCAGAACAGGCATGGCCGCGTATAGCTGCTGCAACAAGGGCGGCAGAGCAGCAACAGCTTTCCCCAGATTCAGGGCGGGCGTGGAGCAAGTACACACTCACCATGGCTTGAATTAAATCTCCGCAAGACGGTAGGAAGCTTTACGTGGGAGGGTGTATAGAAAGATATGCACGTTGGCTTGTATGCGAGTGTGGGGGAAGGGGAAGTGGTTGTTGATCTCTGGTTTTGACAGCAGAATTACGGGGAGAGAGGAGAGGTGGGTTAGAGCTGAGGGGAGTGGTAGTAGTAGTGTGTGTGAGGGTATGTGATAATATGTCGGTAGCCGGGGAGAGCGGGCTGACAAACGGGCGTGACGTTGGTGGAGGGAGAGAGATGGAAGACCCAAAGATTGACTGAGCACGTGAGTCTTCTCTCTGCCCGCCGTTGCTATGCGGCGGCGAGAGACTCCTGGAGGGGTTTGCTTTGCTGCGCTGCGCTGTGCTTTGCTTGGCTGTGGTCATTCACTGCTGCTTCTCTGCTCCTTCCCTCCCACCACGCGCTTCATACTTCGAGTCTAGCGGCAAATCTAGTCACTTCACTAACTCTCCCGCCATCCTCATTCCCGCCAACTCTAATCGCGACTCTTCGACATATTCAAGCCAGCATCCATCTTCACTACTCGACTCGACCGAAATATTGCTCGACAACTCTCTCACACTTTCGCCACAACATCACCCGCACAAACCTTCTCCACATCCACCCAACATGACAGAATACATGGACACCGACGCCGCTGCCGAGCAACAGGGCGACTCCAAGAAGATCAGCTTCCGTTTCTGTCGCGAATGGTAAGAATCATGTCGCATACTTGTAAGACACCAAGATCTTCAACTAAAACACGTCATTCCAGCTCCAACATGCTCTACCCCAAAGAAGACCCCACCAGCAACATGCTCATGTTCGCCTGCCGTTCCTGCCAGTACAGCGAGCCTGCCACCGCCGCCTGCATCTACCGCAACGCCCTCCAAGAGCAGATCGCCGAGACTGCCGGCAACGTCGAGGACGTGGCCCAGGACCCTACGGTTAGTGACTCCGCGCACATGCACCACAATCACCACAGTCATCATCAAGATCATCACACCGCCGACTCCACCATGCAAGACGATGGACTCGACGAAGCGGACTTCTCGGAAGGAGACGAGATCCCCGAGATGTGCACACTCTGCGGCCAGGAAATCCTGTGTCCTTTCTGCGGCCAGCCTTCAGATGGTCACCTCGCGCTCGAGGTCGACGATCCGGATCGCGCTCAGAACGGGCAGCAAGAAGAGGAGCTCGTCAAGGCCGAGCAGAGGGAACGAGCCGTGTCCAACGTTGCCGCGTCTTGAGGGAGGCAAGAGCATGACTACACTATACCAACCACATGACATTTGTTACCACATACCGCCTGGGCGTCTGATCAGCAACATTTTTTTGCTGACAGGTTTGTTTTTTTCCGTCACAGCTCCCGCATGCCGACGAGCCTTGCAAGAAGTGTAACGCAAGGGATGCCGTTTACTTCCAGTCCCAACAGCGGACCGCCGAGACCGGAATGGTGAGTGCACCTGTCCTTGTCCTTCTATGCACACACTCTAATCAAGACCCACAGGCCATTTTCTTCGTCTGCTGCGCCTGCCAGCACGTCTGGTCCACCCTTCCTGATTACAAGCACAAATACTAGACGACAGCCTTTCTTTCTCTGCGATTGGTAAAATGGAGGAAAGGACATCTCACTTTCAAGCATTGGGAGGCCGAGCATCAACCTTTGGTCTTTATGAACCTCTTTACCACAGGTTCAGGAAGAAAACTAGGAATCATAAATTGGGGTCTGTTTTTACAAGCGTTGGCGAAGGTGGCGTATATGATGGGACTGAACGAACGACTTGTTCACACGGGTCTGATACCACAAAAGAATTGATTTGCATTTTTTCCTTTCCCATCGACAAACCAGGAGTTGCTTGCCTTGACGTCCCTCAGATTCCCACGTTGCACCAACGCCGAACAGAACTGACCTACCAATCGAATGGACCAACCAGAGAACACAACGACGCAGGAAAGGACGGCTGCCGGCATTAGCACGATTTCAGAGCGACACAAACATTCGGGTCCAAGTTTGCCTCCCCACTGTCCTCGAGGCCATCACGACAATGAAATCATTTCCCGTGGACAAGAGGACTAGGTATGTACCTAGCACAAACGCAAACAAGTCCAACGTGCAGCTCGCAGGCTTGCAACCCTCCTTGCCCCATCAGATCGTCGATTATTTCCTTGAGTATATGCCCAAAAGGCAAGACGCAGTCCACTTTCCTGTGATCAAAGGTTTGCTCGTGGGGCTCTTTTTCATTTTCTCTATTGTTGCGAAGGCAGATCCTTCCATTCCATCCATGCCTCTGTGATTTATTCGCCTCGTTCGCTCCCCAACATCTGACCTGACCTGAACCCGGTCTACCTTGTTCGATCGACAGTGTCAGCGGCGAGGGGCGTTTGTTTGCTACCACGATACCTTTTCAACAGCGGCCGGGACGACTACTCCGGTTGAAGACGCTTGGACTTGGACTTGTGTTTGCGATCGAGGTCTTGTGGTCTTCTCGCTTCGCTCACGAACTCACCGACTTTCTTGTGGTGAGAGGTGTGGTCGACCTGCTCAGCTCGACGCGTTTGGGTGAAGGGGAGGATACAGTCTCGGTGAGTCGTTCACTTGGTTTGGGTCTGTGTCGGTCTGCTCAGCTTTTGAATGCTTTCTCTTGTTTTTCGCTTTTCTTTCGCTTTGCTTCGATGCTTCGATGAGTTGTCCTGGAAGTCGATTAATTCTTACTCCTCGAGATTTCGAGTCAGGAATACCACCTAACCTTTCCCGTCTTTCCCCAAATCATCCCCTTTACAAAGACACCCATCCAACGACCCTAGCGAGCCCCTGTTATCCATACCTGCCATCATCCTCACCGAACCATCCCACCAATCGAACCCCAATCTAACAATCCTCCCCATCTCAGCCCCCCATCCCAACCCTCCCAACCGAGAACCTCACCCATCCCAAAGTCCTAATTAACATGGGCGTCTCAACCTCCACCCCCTCCTACGCCTACGACCAACTCTACCTCCCCGCCGACTGCTTCCGCCCCTGCCACCCTTCCTCCTGCTTCTGCAACGGCAGACACCACAGCCACAGCCGGAGCAAGTACGTATATATCGAGCGGAACAACCCCTACAGTTACAACAGCCCTTACAACAACCACACCCCCAGTCGCGAAATCTACCGCGACCCTGCCGATTGCATAGACCGCTTCTTCCCTCCCACCGGCGGTGGTGCAGCTTACAACGCCGCGCCTCCGCCACCCGGCTGGGCGCCTCCCCACCACTGGCGGCCGAGAGACTACGACGTGCTGAGCAGAGTTCTGGGCCAAGTCATGGCGCAGCAGCGGGGCATCACCGAAGTCCCCTGGGCCGAGATGTCCATGCCTTCGCCGTACGCTTACTGCCCGCCTGCGCCCATGGCGGGGGGTTGGGGCTATCCGTGGGGAGGATGGACGCCGCCTTGGCTCAATGCCGGAGCTGGCGGTGCAGACATGGATTTTGGCGGTGGTGGTGGCAGCGGCAATGGTAGGAAGAGAATGATGGCGGAGCTGGTGGAGGAGGCTACGAAGGCGCAGAACGAGCGGGTCAAGGAGTTGTTTGATAAGTTGCAGGATGTGAATGATTGTTTGTTTGGGTCGGCGGCGGAGATGAGGGAGAAGAGGTTCGAGCAGAGTATGTTGAGACATTTGCAGCCGTTGGTGCCGGAGTTGGCGAAGTTGATTGCTGTGCAGCAGATGGGATGCCGGGGATGAACCCCATGATGGGTGGAGAACCTGGGTTCATGGCGGGTGCGGGAGACATGGGAGGGGGGATGGGTAGGAGGAGGAATCGGGGGAGGAGGGCAGTGAGGGATATGGAGTTTGACGATGACGACGATGATTTAGATTTTGGGAGAGGAAGAAGTCGATTCGGCAGGAGGAAAGGAAGGCGAGGTGGTGGGAGGTACGATGATTTGGATGACCTGTTCGGCGACAGGGGCGGCGATGGTGAGTACGTAGGACCTGCCTGAGTGTGAAATCCGATACAGTTACTGACAGAGTGCAGGCTCACTTTCACCTAGAGGCCCCATGAGAGGACCGAGAAGGCCACGGCCTGGCGGAGGAGGCAACGGTGGAGCAGTCTTCCACACTTTCAACGACAATCCTCGTTACAGATCCGCACCCGCGGGTGTGCCGCGACAACCACCGCCGCAACAGTGGGCCTCTCCCACAGCACCTCCACCAGACACCACTCCAATTCCTCCTCCCCCGCCATTCACACCCATGGCAACCGCACCTCCAGATCGAATCCTCACACCAGTCCAGGAACCACTGCATAGCTCACCTCCTTCAATACCAGTGACGAGACCACCAAGCGACTCCATGAGCGGCTGGCCTCCATCAGGAGCCATACCGATTCCGGGCGAAGGCGCGCCGCCTTACCGATCCCATCCGGGCACTTTCGACGTGGCCGGGCCGCCGATGTATCCTGGTATTCCGATTGGAAATCCATCCGTGAGGCCGGGTATGGGTAGGCATGTGAGTTTTGAGCCGGAGAGAGGGATTAACAGGCCGAGAGAGGAGGAGGAAAATCGCGGTGAGCCGGAGGCGGGTGGACCAGTGGGGAGGCGAGATGTTTAGCTGAATGGAGTTTTTGGTCTTTCTTGTGTCGTTCTGCTGAAAAACGGCGGGTTGTTGTTCGAGCCCAGAATCGCTGAGCCAGCAGTCCATAATTAATCACGTTCATATCGACCGAGTCGAAAGCTCTGCCACGAAGCAAGGCAGCAGACCAAGCTCAGTCAATCTCCCTCGGCTCCTGAATGAACTCTTCAAAAGCAATGCCCCTCAACCTCGTCTCCTTCGTAGGCACCCCTGAGACATTCACAGAAACCTCATGCAAGACCTCCGGCGTGAAAGAGACATTACTCCAGGTGTTAACCAGACGTCGCCAGTAGCAAGCCTCAGCCGCAGGCGTGAGATAGCGATCCCTAAAAGTCCTAACCGCATTATCAGCCACGGTCTGCGCCTCCGCCAACTCCGCAGAGCGCGTGTAATGCTTCATCTTCTTCGCCAAATCCGAATGGTCACGCTTGACACGAATGTGATTCTGGCCCGGCCCCTCCGGAACGAGCAAGTGGTAATACCACGCCGCCCAGTCAAGGTCATGCACGATGGGCACGCTGTCGCAGTTGAGAATGTACTTCAGACGACCACTCCAGGACCGCCCTTCGGTGTGCACGATGAACGCGTACCGGCAGTAGTCTTCGATCGGGATCATATTGTCTTTGGCGCCTGCGTCCCAGGAAACTTCTTCCACGTCCGCCCACGCTTGGCCGCGGGATTGCTCGAGCAGCGGTTTGCGCACCCACTCGTTCGTCCACAGCACGCCGCGCCACACGGCTTTGGGGATTTTGTCCGCCAGGAAGCTTTCGCGTTCGGTGGCGCGGGTGCGCATTTCGGCGTAGGATGCGCCGCCGGACTGGCCCCAGCTCCTGGGAGATGTTGTTAGCAGCTGTGTCGTTGCGCGGGGTTTTGTTCGATGAGAAGCTCTTCCATCGTCTCGTTGCAGAGCAAGCGGGTGGGCCTGAAGGGCCTTGCCACAAGACTGCGCAATTGAAAGTATCCCAGAGAAGCATGAACGAGAAAGTGACATACCAGAAATCGAAGTCAGGCACAAGCCACTGCCTCTCCTGATCACCATCAACTAAGCGTCTAGCATAAGACCAAATGGCATGCGTGTCCTCCTTGTTTGGAATCAAAGCCATGTCATCCACCGTCGCAGCAAACTCGATCGTCGGTAATTTCTCCCCAGCAGCGGTGGCGCCAGTAATGGCTCTATTAACCTGATTAAGGAGTGAAAGCGTTCTCCGACGGTAGCCCGCATTTCCCACAGCGCCTTTCGTCTGCAGGATTCTTAGCTGGTTTTCGTGAATGAGGCCTCTGAACGCCGCGTCGTTTCGCCAGTCTATCGAGACATCTTCGCGCGTGATTGGGATTTCGCGGTCTTTGCGCAGAGCTGCTGCGCGGTCCAATTCGTAGTAGAGGTCCGGGAAGGCAGTGTCACATTGCGCTTTTGTCAAGGCATAGTTGTTTCCGTCCTCGGACGCATTGAAAGACCAGCGACCTGCCGTGTGCGGTTTGGATGGGTGGGAGTCTTCCAGTGAAATTGGGGCGCCATTTGGTTGCGTCAGACTCTTGTGGGCTGCTTGCCACAGGTAGATGTTTTGCGTGATGACAATGGCTATGAGAAGGAAGCAGCTGAACCGCCAGAGTGATGGGACCATGGTCTTCCAGATGCAGTGTCTCGTCTCTCACTGCCTCGCTGAATGTGTTGCCAGCTAGCAATTACCACGTGAAGGCAGTTCGATAGTGGTCAGAAGGCGGCAAGGAGAGAGAGGGTGGCACGAAACTAACACGCGCAGTACAGAAGATGTTGGCATCCTGCCAACTCTGGCAGCCTGGCATCGCCATGGACGGGATCTTTCGCCTGTCACGACTAGCGTCCGCAGGGCCACAGAAGGATCGCTAGCATGGAGGTTTCTGACGACTGATGCTGTGTGATTGTCGGTCCATCGTGATCACTTTTCGTAAGTGGTAGGTTTGCGACTAGGCTGAACTTTGTGTTAACCTCGAAGGCTTGTTCTCACTAAGCACGACGAGCTCTCGGTGTGATGTATATTCATACCGCACCCGGATTTGCCCAAACCAAGGCAGTGGTTCTTGGCTGCTCGTGTTTGACTTGATCTTTCAGACCCATTAGTCAAGCCGTGCGCTGAGCGGGCCTTGTTTCCAAGCGCCGTTGGTGTTAATGCCCGCGTAGCCGCGACTTAGCCATCGTAGGGCCGAAGTACGGATTTGGTGGGGCGCAGTAGATCCTTCGAAGATTGGGAGTTTCGTACACGAGACCAACCGTGCAGTGGGAACAGTGGTTCTGCTGTTTTAATGCGTTTCAATTTCATTCTGTGCTTTCGCAACTACACAAAGGTTTGGTCGCCGCTAGGATGTCCATGAAGGACGAAAAATGTGTGGCTTGACGCACGTCGTTCGTGGCTTATTGCGGAGTGGGCTCCGAGAAGACCATATTCGTTCAGAGACAAAGCATTCTGTTCTATTTTAACTACTGACTATTCTTCTCGGGTTCATGAAGATGGAAGCAACCTCGACACTGTTGGCGATATAACAACTTCACAATCTGAAGACATTTTGAAGGGACGCTAATGATCTGTGGCGCGACGTCGTCTAGACGTGCGTCTGCTGGCACGTCCGGAATTCATCACCCAGCGTACATCCTACCCTTCTGCAGATCAGTCACTTCTTCGCTCGAAAAAGAGCAATGCCCAACACCACCTTCGCCCTCCCAATCGGCCACAACGCCCCATTTGACCGGCAGTAAAGCGGCATCGACATCTTTCGCCGGCCTGTGAGCCGCCGCGGCCATCATTGCCGAGCAACTCCCCGCGAGCGGCATGTGGCTCTGAAGCTTCCTGAAACCCATCAAGACCGTGACTGAAAGCATGCACGAGCCGATGATGATGATGCAGAGAATGGGCGCGCAGCTGTACCCCACGGTTGACTTGACTGTATCCGGCTCGCCTAACGCACCCCCCTTGTGAAGGACTCGGGCGAGGAAAAGCGATTGCGAACAGAGCCAGTGGAGGACACCCGATGCTACGAGGAGCGGGATGCCATAGGTGAAAGGGAGCTGGAGCCAGTACGTCGACCTCTGCTGGCCTCGTGGTGTGGTAACGCGCAGGGCTTTGCGATTCACCCCGTACCCGCTGTATTCGTGTGCGAGGTGCATGCCGGTGAAGAGGCCGTTGTAGAGCAAGTAGACCAGAGATAGGACCACTTGGGGACAATTTGCCAGGAGCACCGAGGCGATGAATCCTTGGGTGTCGGAGTTGGGCAGAGCCGTGTTGACCATGGTGTTGGGGTTGATGCTGCCAAAGCCTAGTGTGGTGAGTGGATTGGGTACGTGCCGATAAACCGATCCGTCAATACCGATTTTGAAAAGTGCGCCGGTCCCTGATAAAGTAGCAATGCAAAGAGTGAGAGTCACTACCCAACGTCTAAGGCTGACAGCATTGCGCCAGCGGCGAACCGGTGAGCGATTGAAAGTGATGGGTTCAGCATTGGCTTGCGTCCAGGTGGATCGAGCCAGGGCGTGGTGGTTTTGCGACCACGAAAACCACTTACGTTGGCTCACATGTTGCTTTGGTTTCTCTGCCAGACATCGTCCTGTAGTAAAAGGGTCAGGATCCTCCAGCCAGCTTGCCACGGCATCGCCGAATGTTACCAGAGGCTTCTCCCGGTGCCGCAATAGAACCCACAGCATCGCTACAGTCTTGATGACGTTACAGAGAATGACGACGACCATGATGTGGATTGAAAATTGCAACTTGCAATTGCGCTCTGTCTTTCGAGCGAGACAGCGATCGACTTTTTTGGTGACGTAGGGTGTCCAATCGTCTGCTCGAGTCTTCGCTACTTTTACATCGCAATATGGTCCGTTAGAGCCCTCGTGAGATCGACATACCCTGACAATCAGTAAGTCAGCATTCTATGGTAGTGTCCATGATGTTGCTGCTACGTCTCCGGCATAAAAGTTGTAGGATGATCATTGGAAGCGATGTTAGACATACCAGCCGTAGTCAGTGGTACCCGTGTCGCCCGCGTAAAACACATTGCTACCAGGATCGCTCGAAGGTTCGTTGGTGATCAAGACAACATCCGAGTAACCGGACAAGTAGTGCACGCCGTAGGTGGAAATACAGTCGACTGTACTAAGCTCCTCGAAGGTGGAAGGGTCAGCCAGATAATCACTCTGTATCCATTGCGCAAGCGAGCTATTGTAGCCGTATCTGAGGGCAATTTCGCTTGTAAGGTTGAAGTTCTCGATCAGTTCCTTGCTGGCCTCTATCGAGACGTTCTTGCCAAGGATGTAGTCCTCGTTTGCCAGCACGATCATCGGCGTATTAGTTTCGATTGTCTTGAATATGGCGGAGTTGTACAATAGGTGGATCGGAATGCTACTGACGGCAAGGAGGGCCCAGAGCACTCTCCGTCGTAGGCTAATCCTGGCCAGATTCCGTACTCCAGGTACGCCGATATCGAGCCAGTCACCTTTTGCGTGGGCTTTGTCGCACTCTTTTCGCGTTGGAGCCGAAACGCATTGCATTGTGTAGTTTGAAGCACTCAGAAGCAGCGAGCTCAATGCGTTGATCAGGACGTGTATTCCCATGTTCTGGCGGTTGACGACTTGGCAATCACCAACGTATAAGTCTCCATTACCCTCTGATAGGGTGCGAGAGACACTCCCCCAGATGGCGAATATCACGTTGGTAAGAAGCACGCCTCCGCCTAAGCTTGCGCATACTGCGACGCCGAATCTCCAGCCTTGAAGTCGTCGACGAACATTCGAGGCATGAGATTTTAGACTTGAAATCTCGAGGGACAGTCCGACGTCTTGTGTGGCATAGGACTGGGTATCGCTTTCTTTCCCATCAAGGAGGCTGTTCTTTGCGGACGAATGACTCGAGGCTCTAGATCGTCTATTGTCAAAAGGGCTACGACTGTGCTTTCTTCGAATTGACTTACCTTAACTGTCGTTGTTACTCACGCTCCACAGCGGTGGCTCTGCTTCCAGAGTCAAATGCGCGGAGAGGATATGCGAGCGCATTGTAGTCAACTGATAGTGCAGCCATAATGGCGCCCTGCTCTGATGCGTAGAGCTGAGAAGGCTTCACGCACTCCAAATAAAGCGAGAGCGTGTTGCTTTCGTACAGTCAAGGACAGCCATGAGCAATATGTTATTTCGCTGGATTTAGAAGAGCTGAAATTGATCGGCGACACTGCTTATAGACGATCGTCATTATGCAGCTCGGCACCGTGTCTGTATCATGGCTGTGCATGTCCTGGCGTTGGAAATGTCGTCTCAGTGGACGAATGTGACCCTTGGATCCCACGGACAGTGGATTTGAGCTCCTATAGGTTTACAATCGGGACCTTTCGTGTATATTGCAGCGTGGAGATCTTCTCTCATTCGTTAGTCGCATTCAAAGGATTCATTGCGACTCCTTCAAACGAGATGTGATGTCATCGCTCCTAACAACACCTACATGCATGTGTACATGCATGTGTCTTCCTTGCTGATGCAGTAGGGCGTATGAAGCTGAAAAGACCTCTCCGCCATGACTGTCATGGCATAGGTGACGCGTTGAGCGTATCTTCTTTGCTGCACCCGTCAGGTAACAACATCGCTGTGAGCGGCGTTCTCTTTCCAACATTTACCTCGCCGACGGCGGACGATGACATGACTAACGGACGCAATCAGCACGAATGGGTCCAGTGAAAGATGTATTGGTGTTTTTCGAAGATACTTGGTGGCATGAAAGAATGGATACATGTATGGTAGGTCTCGGTTGGTGGCGATGGAAGTCCGTTGAACCCCCTGCAGTCCGCGAGCTTGGCATTTTGCTGGCTCATGGGCTGTTGGCTGGCCATGTCGAGCAATGTTGCCACATTTAAGTCATCACATACTCCATAGAAGACATCAATTACAATACGCCGATTGATCTTCCATCATATGCAACCCTACGATACAGCATGAGTGATACATGAGGTCTACACGACCGCAGTGGTGGCAAAGACGCCGAATCTCTAGATTGAAGCATATTCATGACAATTGCTGTCTAGCCGGTCACACCCAACAACGAAAGAGAAGTTAGTACAACATTCTGCCTTCCAGTCACCGTCCGTGACCTTTCTCCGAAACATGTTTGACCCTCCCCAGAATACATTTCTTGACTCGAGCCTGTGCCTCTCAGACAGCACTGTCCTGCTGCTTCTTCATACTCTCAGGGTCCCACTTGATACCATCAAAGCTGTGCCGCATGCCTGGAATGAAGCGATACAAGCCAATGTAGGGCGTGTTGACTGGACTTTCGCCCGTGAAGAGAAGTATATCGTATAAGAAGCCACCGAAAGTGCACCCGAGGAATGGAGACACCATTGGGACCTGGACTTGTCAGCGACGAGCGGCATTATATCTTTGGGATGGAGCTTACCCAAAAATAGTAGTTGCCAGCGGCCCAGACGTTGTGGCCGTATCCTAATTGAGGTCAGCATACATGCCCAGCACTGTCGGCTTTGGTGAGGCTTACCAAGGAAATAGGACATCAAGCGAGGGCCGAAGTCACGAGCGAGGTTGATCGCATAGCCTATCAAGATCATTGTCAAAGAGAGGGGTTTGGACAGATTGATTGGATCCTCACTTACCAGTCTCCCATCCGAAACATGCACCAATGCCGAAGATGGTGAAGAACAAGCCCAGTGGTGTCAATGGACCCGCGCCAATGTTGCCATCATCTTTCAACGCATAGATCATGAACATCAGCAGTGCACTGGCGATGAACTCCGAGAAGAACTGTCCAGTCTTGGTCATGAACTCCGCCGGGTAGGTGCAGAAGATGCCAGCACTAGCATTGAGCGAGTAGCCAGGGACGGTACGAATGCCAACGCCTCCTTCGAAAGTGTCGATCGCTGACTTGTAGTTGGCATAGACGACACCCGACGCACACATTGCTCCGAGGACTTGTGCAACGGCGTAGATGGGGAATTTCCGCCATGGGAACTTGCGGAAGACGCAGTTGGCAAACGTGACGGCTGGGTTGATGTGAGCGCCGGAGATGCCTGATGCGTACACGCCTAGCATGACACCGATTCCCTATTAGGAATGCAATCAGCGAACCCTTCCAGGCATTGATGTGGAAGTATATCACTAGTACTCACCCAGCCCCATGAGATTGACTGGTAGTCTCCTTTCTCGCCATTGCTGAGAACGACCTGCGCAACCACGCCGTCGCCGAACATGATCAGGATGAACGTTCCCAGGAACTCGGAGAAAGGTTCACGACAGAGATGTCTGATCCGCGGCCATGTCAAACCAGGGTTCGACGACTTTGCTTTCGTGAAGGCTTCTCTGGTCTTGCTGCGATCGATGGTCGGACCGGTCTCAGCGAAGATCGACGACACTCCGTTCGTCTCGTTCGAATCAGATCGCTTGTGTTCCACATGGCTCACGTGGATGTCGACTGGGTCTACCGCTGGGTCTGTCTTGGAGATATCCATCTCATACAACGGTGTCTAAGGAAGTGAAAAGTTAGCAGGAAGAACGATGGTGATTCGGGCGACCACTTCTGGGCAACCAAGACGCAGTTATACCAGGGGTTCCAAGGCGGTATAACGACACGCCGAAGCGTCGACGACCTCAACGATCAGTCCTCCTCGCACAAGTGGAGAAAGCTGGCAGCCGGCGATATCCTAGCAGGTCTGAGTGAGCGGCAATTGGGTCAGGAATACGCGATTGGACAGCTCGGTGGTACGCGTTTGCGAAAAGCAGGTCTTGCCGTCGTGCGGTTCGTCAGCGAGGTGGGATTCGAGGTAGCATGCGTGTTGCCGCCGCTGGCCGACAGGTACTATGACAACTCGAGGAAGGTCTGAACCTTCAACTATCCTGAAGGATTGTCATCGTTCAAGAATCGATGCTCTCGATTGTGCTGACCGGGCGCGCAGCACGTTCTGGACCAGCTGGTAGCGCTCGGCGTAGCAATGTCGGACAAAGGGCATTGACCGGATGCGGGTACCCTGGACTGGATGCAAGCATGGCCGCGCGTGGAACTCGCCCAACAGTTACAACAATGTCGGATCCTGCAGGAGATTGAGGAGGTTATCGCCTCAGGAGATGATCATCTCACGTGGCGTTGTTTGATGCAATGCACTGCTATTTCCGCGTATGCTCACGCACGGGAAGCGACATGCCCGGTTGTACAAGCCAGTTCTGGAATTCGACGAGAGCGTTTCGAAAGCGTTCAAGCGACGACGCCTTTTAATGAGTCTTGTGCCGTGTTTGTGTCTCCTTTCGAGCGAGATGCTTGCTTTTCGGGTCGTAGGTGCTTCTCAACATCGGCAGGACTATTCCCCTTCGTCAGACGGCACTGTGGTATGCTCTGATGCCCTGGACGCTCAGCTTACTGCCTATACCGTTCCCGGCGCCGAGGCATTCCAGTGCCTCTGTTGCTATGAGGATGTTCCAGGTTCCCCGCTGCCGCGTGCTGCAGACGGGAGCGATGTCCACTCGGTTAAAGGAGCTGTTTGTAACATTGTGGAAAGTAGCGAATAGTCATGAGAGAACGATACGAGCCATTGGTGCTTGTCCAGAATAGGCGAAAGTGCCGTTTGAGCAGTAGCAAAAGCAAGACAGATGAGCGAGTTCGTGTGCTCACTAAACGTGACAGCTGCACGCAGGTCATCAAGTATATACATCGGAGTGTTTGAGACGGAAGAATATTTTGACATTCCTGATACACCGCATGTAGTCTTCCGAACGGTGGTCGAGATAACGTTGATCGAACTCATGTCGCGCTAAAGTCAATCAACTCGATATCTCTCCACTTCCCCATCTCACTCCAGGTTTCGCCACGGGGAAGTGGAGTGAGAGTGGAGCTCGAACATGTTTCCACGATCCTAGGTCGCAGTAGGTTGTGGGCCGAGAGAACGACCGACCGGCGATCTCCAAAGCCGTCGTTCTCTGGCGCTGAGCCTTGGCCTGCGGGCATCCTTGTCTGACGCTGAAGCTCCCTGCCGCATCATGTATGCCGCAGCACACCAGCGACGCGCTCGCCATACCGTCGACCAGACTGCGAGTCATTTGCCCCAAGGCCGGAAGGCATCGAGATTGTGTGTAGACGGCGCGGGAGAGGACGGATGAAATTGCAGCAGCAGTACCGCATCAGTTTCTGCAGAGCACAACGCCACCGGGCAAACTGCTGACATGCAGAGAAGAGAGCTGTTGGTGGAAGGTGATCACATGGCCAGGCCTGGGCATGGCATTCCTTCGCCGCTGCCCCGTCCTTTCACATGCCCCCGCGCGGTCGTCGGTGTTTGCTGTGTCGGCCTGTCCTCGATTGGCGAGTATTCGTCGCTTTATTAATTCGCGACCTTTCGCTGCTGGGAGAGCGAGTCCGATACAAGTCACTCTGTCAGCTCCAATGTCCGCTGTTGTCAGCAAGATCTCCAACCTTATCTCGAGCGATTCGACCACTCCCACAATGGCTTCCAAAGAAGAGGTCTTTGTTGGAAGCATTGATCAGGGCACCACTAGCTCACGCTTCCTGATCTTCGACAAGGCTGGCGAACCTGTGGCGGTTCACCAGGAGGAGTTCTCTCAGATTTACTCTCACCCAGGGTATGGATCGCTGCAAGATCAATTGGATTTCACAGCAACATCTGACATGTCCTAGTTGGCACGAGCATGACCCGGACGAGATCGTACAGTCGGTGCAGAACTGCATAGAAGGCGCCCTCAAGATCTTCGAACAGGACGGTCACTCCAAGGACAGCATCAAAGCCATCGGCATCACCAACCAAAGAGAGACTACCGTCTGCTGGAATGTCAAGACTGGTGAACCATTGTATAACGCCATCGTCTGGACCGACACAAGGACGGCAGCACTTGCTCGCGAGCTCAAGGCAAGGCCAGGCAGTGACAGACTGAAAGACATCTGTGGCCTTCCCATCTCCACTTATCCCTCGGTGACCAAGCTGCTCTGGCTCTTGAAGCATGAGGAGAAGGTGCACAAAGCATACGAGGCCGGAGATCTGGCATTTGGCACTATTGACGCATGGCTCATCTACAAGTTGAACGGAGGCCCGAGCAAGAACGTCTTCGTTTCAGACCCGACTAATGCAAGTCGCACGATGTTCATGGACATACACACCCTCAAGTACAGCGAACAGGTGCTCGACTTCTTCTCGTACGATTACGACCTGCGCAAAGTCCACATGCCAGAGATCGTTCGCTCGGCAGAACCCAAAGCGTTTGGTCAAATTGCAAGTGGTGGCCTCCAAGGCTTCCCTCTCACAGGATGCCTTGGTGACCAGTCGGCCGCCCTTGTGGGACAGAAGTCATTCGCTCCTGGCGAGGCCAAGAACACCTATGGCACAGGATGCTTCTTGCTTTACAACGTCGGAGAGAAGCCCGTCATCTCGACCCATGGCTTGCTTGCCACTGTGGCCTATGACTTTGATGGAAAGCCTGTTTATGCCCTCGAGGGTAGTATCGCTGTTGCAGGCAGTGGTGTCAAATTCCTCATGAACAACATGGGTTTCAGCCATCTATCACACAAGATCACTGAGTTGGCAGAGACTGTACCAGACAACGGCGGTCTGGTCTTTGTGACTGCCTTCAGTGGGTTGTTCGCGCCCTACTGGATGGACGATGCTCAGGGGACAATGTGTAAGTTCTCAGCTAAGTTATACAGAGACAACTGTGAGAATGTTCACTAACAATGTCCAGTTGGCATAACTCAATACACGGAGAGAGGACATATCGCCAGGGCAACTCTCGAAGCCGTCTGTTTCCAAACCAAGGCAATTCTCGATGCGATGGAAAAGGACAGTGGACACAAGCTTGCCGAGCTCAAGGTTGATGGTGGTATGAGCAACTCCGGCCTCTGCATGCAGACACAAGCAGACTTGGTCTCGATCCCTATCGTTCGTCCTAAGATGCGTGAAACCACAGCCCTTGGTGCCGCTATCGCTGCTGGATTCGCTGTGGACGTGTGGAAGACCTTTGACGAGCTCAGAGAAGTCAACACGGCCGGGCAGACGACCTTTGAGCCGCAGATGCAGGCAAAGGACAGCGCGAAGATGTTCAAGCGCTGGGAAAGGGCTGTGTCAATGTGCAAGGGATGGCTCGCGGAGTTCGATGATGAAGAACCGACGGAGAAGGAGGCCACGAAGGTATGAACTCCTGCATAGATAGCCAGATAGATGCAACGAGCTGAGAGCTTGCACGAACTGTAGATACGATCATTGCTTTGATTCCAATTGATGTGTTCTCAAAACTTCCTGTGCCATTTTGCTATCCAATTCCGGCTAAACGTTCTCCCATTTGAACCCCTGTCCCCAAAATGTCTCACTATCTCCAAGTTTCGAGCCAAAGCATCCTTCCGCAACTCAAACTTGCAGATATAGATCCACACCTTAATATCAAGCCTCCAATGGCGTCCATCGAAGAACCCGAGCTCATCAGCTTGACGACAGTCTGGTCCTTGATATCCACCGTCGTCATCCTCGTCGCCGGCTACGCTGCCTCTCGCCAACTACTCCCATCAACCGCGTCCAACAAGACACGCTTCCTCTTCATTTGGCACTCCACCGATGCCTTGATCCACTTTATCTTGGAGGGCGGCTACCTCTACAACTGCTTCCTCAGCAGCAGCACACTCGCTGACGCCAGCGTCGCCGCTTCCGAATACCTCCCGCCAAACGTGTTCTTCCTCGGCGACCAAAACAATGTCTACGGAGCAAACTACGGCACGTCGCCCATGAGCGCGCTGTGGAGGGAATATGCCAGGGCGGACAAACGCTGGGGCGGCAGCGACCTGACTGTCATCAGCTTAGAGCTCTTGACCGTCTTCGTCGCGGGACCCATGGCCGTCTGGATTTGCTACGGTATCAAGAAGAACCGCCCGGATGCCAGTTTCTGGATGATCGTGCTCGCGACCGGAGAGCTTTATGGCGGTTGGATGACTTTCTGCCCCGAGTGGCTTTCAGGCAGCCCGAACCTGGACACGTCTAATTGGATGTTCACCTGGTTGTATTTGTTCTTCTTCAATACTCTGTGGGTCTGGATTCCTTTGTGGATCTTGTGGGATTCCTATAGAGCTATCGTTGCTGCGATGGGAGGGCAGGCGGCTGTGAAGGGCGTGAAGAAAACGGCTTGATGCGTGACCTGACGATTGTTCGGTCTCATATTCACTTCTCGAGGGTTTCGATGCTTGCTTTCTGTACTTCAATGTACGGCTAATGACGGACGTCTCTGATCGTTGACTGCATTTTGCGTCTGTTTCACTTGCACTTTCGTACTTCGCGTCATGAACGGCCCGAGCGATGTGCCTGACAATGCATTCACTCCACCTGCTTGCGGTACATTAATACATCGCTGCCACGACACGTCGTGGCTACCCTCCTACCTTTTACCTCTACTTAATAGCCTACCTGCACTTCCTACCAAACCCGCCTTCTCCAATATGCAGCATCCGGTCATAACGAACCTCATCCACACCCTTTGGCCGAGCAAGGCGAAGGGCGAGTCTACTTCAAGCGAACTGGGCGGCGACGCTAAGCAGCCAACCCTGAAGAGGAAGTTCGACGACATGTAAGCAAAATGTTCCAGTTCCACTCCGACCAATACTAACAGATCTTCTCCAGGGACGGCCTCTACTCCAGCGACACCCTGGACATCATCGTCGGATCAGCCGATCGAATCAAGATATTTAAGTCCCACCGCAACCTCCTCATCGGCAAATCCCTGTACTTCCAGCGCAAGCTCAAGCATGATCCCTCCAAGTCCTCATTCTCCTTCGACGACGAAGAAGTCGAAATCTGCGAACGCGTGCAGGAGTGGCTCTATTCCGGCAACATCACGTCGACCAGCGAGAAAGTCCAGCAAAACCACTACAGCTTCTCTCCAGCGTCTTCGGAGATTCCGTCCTCGGCAACGTGGAAAAAATCCGAGTCCCCATCCCCCCCAAAAAAGCAACGCGCCGACTACAGAAAACAGCTCGACGACAGCGACTTCGCCGACCAATCCATCGCAGGCAATTCCGAGCCCGAAGACGAAGAAGAAGCCCCCTATCCACTCGACTCCCTCACCCTCACCAAACTCTACGCCCTCGCCGAGCGTCTCAAGATCGACGACCTGTGCTTCCACGTCATGCTACTGCTGCGCGACCGTCTCAAATACGACCCTGAGCTTCTCGGCCGCTGCCTCATCTACGCTTTCAAGCGTTGCGAGGATCCTGAGAGTCTTCTCCGTCGCGAGCTGGCGGCTTTTGCTGCGACTGCTGATCCGATTGGGGAGTTCATGTGGCAGTTGGATCCGGACGATTCGTCGAAGGAGTTGATGTTTGAGCTGCTTTCGAAGGTTGTTGTTGAGATGGCTGAGTTGCGCGGTTAGAGTGGGATGGCAAGGGTGTTTGGACTGCTACATCGTGGGATGGATAACGTGGGTAGGCATGAGGGGTGCTGGCCTGAGGGTTTTGTCGACTTTGTCTGCGGTTGAAGTGACGAACTGTCATTTCGAGAAGGAAGAGCGATTTCTGAGGGGGTTGAGAGATGGTTCGGGCTCGGATGGCTGCGGAACTCTCTTTCGTTTCTGTGGTATGGTGTTGTTCTTGGACTAAGGCATCGGGAGGCATGTTAATAAGAAACATGTCTTCAAGTAATTCGAAACAAAGGTTTCGGCAGTTGCATTATGAAGAGAGGTTGCTTGGTTACATGTCAGATTTTTCTATCCTGTCGCGGTGTCTGTCAGGTCGTAACATTGGACAATGTACATGTAGATAGCAACATTGAGTGCAAACGAGTATCATCAAGTTGGTCATGTATTCATTTGTTAGCAATTATGCGATTGGTCATTGGTGATATACGGAGAAGCATAGCGAGATTTTCATAGCTCCCAAAATGATAGACTCATGGTCTCAGAGTTTTGAGCCATATTTTCAACGAAAAAGCAATCAAGACCTGACAACGGCTCCATCAAGTTCGTTCAGTAATCTATGAGAGTGGACTGATATGGCTCGAAAAACTCGACTATCACGTATATATGACAGTGAATTCAAATTTGATATGATAAACATGATGTGACAAGAAAATGCAAGTACTTTTAAGCCTTTTTTATTTACTCCAAGAAGAGAAGGGAAGCTGCATGTGAGCATGTGAGCATGTGAAAGCCAAGAGCGACCGACTGGTGCCTGAGGCTAAAACCGCCCGGCTGGTCACCAAAACGTCAGAGAGCGTTTTCACGAACTGCTGGAGCAACTCGTGCACCCTTTCCCCAGGACCCGGCCAACGGACACAATCACCTGCCTGTCATTCCCAGATCTAGCACGTAATAATAAACTTCTACAAACCACCCACGCCGGCACCTCAGCCCGTCATCCGATCCTTCGCACCAGCCCGTCACGGCTCCGCCATCACCAACACATTCCTTGCAAAAACCTGAATCCGGGGCTGCTCGCCGTTGTAGAGCAGTCTGCCGCTCACCACGGCTTCCTCGTCCACGCCCAAGAAGCGAAAGCTCGCGCCGTTTGCATCCCTATCCCAAGCCGACCGTGAGCCGCCGGCAGAGTTCGACGAGGCCACATACGAACAGCACCAACGCGAGTCATCCTCTCCACGACCCCAGAGCGGAGCGCCAAGTCCGGTCGAAGGTCGCGCGTCACCTTCGACAAATCCCAGAGCCGGAGCGTTGCCGCCTCACGTATTAGGGGAGGTTGCGAGTGCCGGTGCTGCACCTGCGGGACAGAGCCCAAGCGGCGCATTTGCTGAGATCACCATTGACAGCGGGAGCAGTGTGGATATGTCTGGCAGCGAGAATGGCATGGACAACTCCGTGAAGGCGGATGGTGATGCCGAGAGGATTGAGATACAGAGAGCAGCAAGCCCGGCAAAGAGGAGTGCCGGAGAGATGGAGGGTACTGGAAAGAGCGAGAACAGCGCAGAGCAGCAGGATTCTTATGAGGACGTTGCCATGGCTGGTACTTCAACCGATCTGTACGACCAAGATACTGGCGCAAACAGCGCTGCTACATCCGCGCCTGGAACAATGACGACAAACACCTCGGCGACAAGCTTCCAGTCGGACGAACAACCACCGCCCTATTCAGCCAACGGTGACAGAGATGGAGACGAGTGGAAGATCCGCGGTGGCGCACCTGTGCCAAGTCTGGACGAACAGGTGCAAGAGGTGATGCAAATGGCGCAGAAGCCTGTACAACACGGTGAACGGGGTAATGTGGTGTCTGCACGATGGCTTGAAAGAGTTCTTTCACGGACGTCAGAGAACCAGAACAGCACCGAATACTCCAAAACTGCCCGTGAAGGCGACATTGGCCCGGTCGACAACTCCGATATTGTCACCCCTGACGCTTTCAACGAGCCTATACTGCACGACATCAACGGACATGAGTACATTCCTCTCAAACAAGGGTTGACAATGGATGAGGACTTTCAGGTCTTGCCCGATGATGCTTGGGGCAAGATCCTTAGTTGGTATGGAATTGCGTCCGGACAAAAGCAGATCACGAGATACGCGCACGACACCGCACCCGAGGGTGCAAACATGACGAACGTCGTGTACGAGCTCGACCCGCCCGTCTTCCTCGTCAGGAAATTTCCTCAATCAGTGGACGATCCCGAAACAAAAGAGCAGGCCAAGAATTCATTGACAGAGCTCAGGCTGAAACGCGAGCGCCAACACAGGGGTCAGATGAAGCCCGAGGATGCTCTTATGGTTGTCTCTTCTCGTCAAGAGAAGGGACAGAAATTCCTGGCTCGTGTCAAGGACTTTGCTGGCATTCCTATCTCCCACAAAGTGCAGATCTGGCGCGTCCTCAAGCCTACCAACATTGCGGTGGATGAGCCAGACAATGCTCAACCAGGAATTGCCTCACCCCCTCTGTCACCCTCTACATCGCCATCGCCCGGGCAAGCGGAGCGGACAAAGCTGGTCGTTGATGCTAGCGACTGGCAGAAGATGGAGATTGGAAAGGACATTGAGCTTATCGACATGAAGGACCAGACTGCTAACCCTAATTACAATGGCTCATCAACCATCGAAACTTTCTCTCTCTTTGAAAACCAGACTCTAATTCTCGAAGAGCAAACTCGTGGTCCTGCAGGCGGCGAATACTCGTCTGACCAGAAGAAGAAAATTCTCTCCATTGGCAAGATAAACGGGTCGAAGCCTGCTTCTACTAATAATTCACGTCGTTCCAGCCCTGCACCCAGTGGCACCATCATCACTAGGAGCCGAAGGCGCGATGGCAAGACTAGAGGCACCGTCGGCTTGTCGAACCTCGGAAACACTTGCTACATGAACTCTGCACTGCAGTGCATTCGCAGCGTGGAGGAACTGGCCATCTACTTTCTGCAAGACAAGTACAAGGAGGAGATCAATGCCAGCAACGTCCTGGGCTCTGGCGGCATAATGGCCAAAAAGTACGCAGAGGTCTTGAACGGCATCTACGGGGACAATGCGAGCTCTTCCTTCTCGCCTAACAATTTCAAGAAGACTCTGAGCCAACAGAACCCCGTATTCTCCGGTTGGGGCCAGCAGGACTCCCAGGAGTTCCTCAGCTACCTGGTCGACTCTATCCACGAGGACCTGAACAGAATTCAAAAGAAGCCGTACCTGGAGAATCCCGACTCTGATGATGCGCGAGTGACCGATCCCGAGTACATCAAGGAGCTCGGTGACACCTACCGTTCAAATCACGCCCAGCGGAACGAATCCGTGTGCATGGATCTCTTCAGCGGCTTCTACAAGAACACGATGGAATGCCCGGTCTGCGACAAAGTCAGCGTCACCTTCGACCCCTTTGCCTCCCTTACCCTACAGCTGCCCATCGAGAGCACGATCATGCACAACTTCACATTCGTGCCGCTGAATGGAACACCAATGAATCACAACCTGGATCTTGAAAAGAACCTGACCGTCAAGGACATCAAGAAGATCATCGCATCCAAGCATGAAAATGTTGATGCGAATAAGCTTTGGATGGTCGAGGTCTACAGCCACAAGATCTACAAGCATTTCAGCGACCGAACCACCGTAGCGGAGGCCAACATTCAAGCCAACGATTACATCTTCGTCTACGAGCTTGCAGACGTCCCCACGAACATCCCACCTCCTCAAAGATCTAGCGGCTACTCCAGCTACTCCTATGGAAAGAGGGCCGAAGACATCCCTGAGATGGACTCCGAGATGGCTGAGGACTTCGCAGTCCCAATTTTCCACCGCAAGAAGAACCGTTTCGGCAACGGCTGGGATGTCACGATGCACCCGCAATACGTGACTATCAAACGTGACCAGGCTCAGGACTA
Source organism: Cladosporium sp. IMV 00045 (assembly GCA_001931905.2). Lineage (NCBI taxonomy): Eukaryota > Fungi > Ascomycota > Dothideomycetes > Cladosporiales > Cladosporiaceae > Cladosporium > Cladosporium sp. IMV 00045. Next base: position 13,639 of record MSJI02000568.1, on the reverse strand, counting down.
CAACAGCGTTCTCAAGAAAGTCTTGCGTACTGTTGCCCAAGTCACTAGCCGCTCGATCTTGACCGAAGATGTGAAGAACGAGCGTTCTGGCTCGCCTGAGACGGAGAATGCTGAGTCTAATGGTGATGCCGACACTGCTCAAGATGACACGGCACGAGTGAGCGACCACTCTGTCGCATCCGAAGACGGATATGTCTCTGTTTCCGTCGAGGGTGGCAATGGAGATGCACAGGCAAACGGCCAAGTTAATGGAGGCAGTGGCGAGGGTAATGTGAAGAAGGGTGCCAAGATTCCGACCGGATTCTTTGAGTCTAGCTACGAAGTCCCAGCAGCTCTTCGCGACCAGCTTTTCACTCTGAATTACGCCAGAGGCCACGAGAACATGTTCTGCACCGGGACTACGGGATTCGACGAGAAGAGCGTTCGCAACATGCACGCCCGTGTCAAGCGCAACCTCAGACGTTCTTCAACAGATTCCAGCATGGCAGACGAGACAAGCAATGCAACTCCGTCATCCCCGGACGGCAATGCCGACGAGGACGAAGAGAGTGATGAGGACGAAGAGATGTCTGTGCAGCAATCAACGGAAGACTCTCCCGCTCCTCCAGGTGACATGGCCAGCGAGACCGGTAACGACGATCTCCCTGAAGACCCTCTCACCATGCGCCGACGCGGAAATGGAAAGGAGAACAAGTTCAAGGGCAACAAGACTCGCAAGAACAAGGAGAAGAAGCCCAGCAAGAAAGAGAAGAGAGAGATGAAGAAGGCTAGGGCTCGTGCGGCACTCGGCTCGCCGCAATCTCAACGCTCTGCCAACATCACCGATGCGCAAGACGATGAGACATTCTACATCAAGCTTGGAGAATGTATTGTCCTTGACTGGTACCCTGAAGCTCTCGACAGCGTCTTCGGTGGTGACCCCAACGATGACAGCGATCTTCGTGGCCATTTCTTGTCCGACGAGGATGGCAAGCATCTGCCTTTCGTTCATGATCCTGCGACCGAAGCCAAGCGCAACCGCCGTGAGCTGCGAAAGAAGCATGGAATCACCCTCGAGGACTGCTTCATGGAAACCGGAAAGCGCGAGAAGCTCTCGGAAGACAACGCATGGTACTGCAACCGCTGCAAGGAGCTTCGCCAAGCGACCAAGACACTCGAGATCTGGACTTGTCCTGACATCGTTGTCGTCCATCTGAAGCGCTTTGGCGGAACGAGAAGCTTCAGAGACAAGATCGACGTCCTGGTGGATTACCCTATCGAAGGTCTTGACCTGACTGAAAAGATCGGCCAGAAGGAGGATGGTAAGAAGTACATCTACGACCTCTTTGCCGTCGACAACCACTTCGGAGGCCTTGGTGGTGGCCACTACACTGCCTGTGCGAAGAACTTCTTCGATGGGCAGTGGTACGATTACAATGGTAAGCTGCTTCTCAATCCGCCCTCATAGCAAAAGGCATGACTGACAGCTCTCTAGACTCAATGACCAGCAAGCTTGGCGACTCGCCTCGCAAGTCTGCCGCAGCATACCTTCTCTTCTACCGTCGCCGCTCTGACAAGCCACTTGGCCCACAATACCTGCAAGACCTTGTCAACGACTTCCGTAACCCTCCACAGCAGAACAACAGTGCCGATGAATCCTACGAGTCCGATTCGGGGGAAGGCCGTCTCGGCGATCCTTCCTCAACCCTGCGTGGATCGTCGAGCAATTCAATCGGAGCAGGAGCCGGAGCATCCAAAGGCCTTCAACAGCCGGGTCAGAACACGCTCCAGGCAAATGGAAATGGTTCAGCCGGCCAACAAGCCGGGCGGAATCTGAGGTTGACGAGTCGGGAGACGAACGATGATGACGAGGCCATCAGCATGGACGATGACAACGAGCACGCGCAGCCCTCGCTCCTCAACAACAGACAGTATGGCAACTTTGGAAACACCTCATGGGGCTTCGCCGTCCTCGACGCGCAGAACAACACCGCTGATACCGACGCAGAGATGCTTCTTGATAGCGTAGAGGACCGAACCGCAAACGCCGACAACGACGCCGACTCCAACGCAGCGGACGGAGGCTTCGACGACAACGACGCCGACAGAATGCCGAGTTTGCAGTCAAGCCCCGGCTGGAACGACCTCGACGAAGACTTCACCGTCGGCGCGCAGCAGGCCCCCATGTACTCTGGCCCGCATACGTCGGACGCGCACGTCGACGCCTTGCACCTCGAAGACGCCGGCATGATGCATAGCGGCAGCAGCGACCCGCCGGCTGTGGAAATCACGCTGCCCGACGACTCACATGCGAAAATGGACTAGGAGTTCGATCCCGCGTGTGATTTTTTTCTGGGTCGGTAGGGCTTTTCTGTTATGTTTGATGAGTTCGCGGTATGCTTTATGATGGATGAAGGTCATGAGTGAAAGATGGGACGTGGTGCGAGGTGCGGTCGTTTGGTTTCATGGCATTTGCATCTTTGTACGGGGAGTTTTTTTCACTGTTTTATTATTTGTCGGTCGGTCGGATCGTGTGGTTTGGTAGTCAAATGGTGTTTTCGACTCCCAGCGCCGGGACCTGTTGGCGGTGAGAAAGACGATAGAGCATCGTTGAGTCTATGCTGTTTTGCTTTCTGCTGTCGGTTTATACATAAGAACGTGCTTCTGATCATTTCCCCGTTCTCGTGCCTTGCAGGTTCAGTCTTCTTGCAAAGTTTAACCATACCTGCGCAATCGCAACCACACACACCACAATAGCACTTGGAGCGCGAATGAGTTGAGGTAGGTGCAGTATCATCGGCCTCAGGACTTTCAACGGGCGTAACTCGATAACAACGTACCTCCATCACTGTGGGTTTCAGTACACCGAGGTTGTTTGTGTCCCACTCACAGCATTACAGTCAGAGCGGCGGGTAATATGTGTCTCTTTTTCGATCATGGTTCATCACGGTTGAAGTCATTCCCTGGGACCATTCTCGCTTGCATTCTTAGCGATGAGCTCCACAGCGCCGGCAGAATCCGAGGACTTCTTTGCTTCAGCATCCGAGAACGATGGACAGCAGTGTGCCCTCACGACTGAATCGAGGTGTTGGTCCTGTTGCTATGATTGCCTGTGGGTTGTTGGCTTTAACGGTAGAATTGTCTGAATATAAGGCGCTTCCTGTAGGAGTGGAAGTCTCAGGGCCAGAGGTGAAGTCAGCTGCTCTTGTGGCTCTCTACAACACACTCTTCAGTCCGGCCTGTACGTTGACGGACCTCGTTCAATACGACCTATCAAAAAGCTAAACGCCGGAATGTCAGAAACGCCCTCCTGGATCAGGATCTTGCACGGCCGTGTCGGCCTCGAACGAGCCCTCAACCCATCACATCGACCTGTTAAGCGAGCATAGGGCAATCCTACACACGCGACACACGCAGTCCAAGCACCTTCACCCTCCTTCATAGACATTCCAATGACACACAACACTTCCCCGAGCAGCCATTGGATCGAACTATTACCCGTCTGCTCCACGCAGCAGAACTCACGACCACGGGTCCAGCCGTGGCAGCAAGACGCCAACGGGTCTGCAACCCTCAACGCATACACCTCAGCCAAACAGACGCGACCCTCAAGCGAAACAACGCAAACACCATCGTCGATAGTCTGCATTTTACCGAGAAAGAACGGCAATCGCGGTCGGAAAATTCTCATTAAGCCCGACTGACAGCCATCAAGGTGTTTTTAACCACCTCGTTGACCAACAAGCTCGACGACTTGGCTTGCTAGTGTCTTTTAGTGAGAATCCTGCTGACATCGAGGTGTTCGAAGCCTTGCTGGACGCGGCAGGTGAAGGGTAGATAAGTAGTACCTGTGGAACGATCGACAACGGGAATGTCAAGCCTTCCTTCCAAGCCTCACCAAGAAAAAGCTTCTTCCACGTTGCCCAGAGCTGCTTGTCGTTTCTTATCTTTTTTCCTTCAGCCTTACGGTCCACCTTTCGTTACACCTTTCTACCTGAAGCCGTTCCCATTCATCGTTGAAAGAGATCTCTCAAGATGTCTCTCGCATCTCTGGCAGCGCGCCAGGACGCCGCTTTCGATCCGCACAACGTCGACCTCGACACCGCCGACGAGAGAGATGTGGTCTGCTACATGAGCGCAGGCGAGAACGAGTACGACGGCAGGATGGGAGCTCGCATCTCCGCCATTTTCGTCATTCTCATCGTTTCCACCGCCGTCACTTTCTTCCCGGTCCTGGCGACTAGGTCGAAGAGGCTGCACGTCAACAAATACGTCTACTTGTTCGCGAGGTACTTTGGTACTGGTGTTATCATTGCTACTGCTTTTATCCAGTAAGTATTCTCCTCGTAGTCATAGTGGCCATGATTGTTCGCTAACGAGTCCTAGTCTTCTCGACCCTGCTTATTCGGAGATCGGATCTGCGACTTGTGTTGGATTGACCGGTGGCTGGGCTTCCTACTCATGGCCGCCCGCCATCGCTCTCGCTTCCGGCATGACGGTGTTCCTCATGGACTTTGCAGCCGAGCGATACGTCGAGAAGAAGTACGGCTGGTCTCACGGCGGCCACGACGAAGAGAGGAATGCAGTCGCTTTCGATGCAGCAAACGCTCGCTTCGGCGGCAAAGGCTGCGCCAACCACCAGGCCCTCCACTCAGGCGAGCAGGACGGCACGCTGCCGGTGTCGAACACCCAGTCCAGCACCCCAGCGACCGCGGAGGGAAAGCTCGGACACGCCAGCGAGAACTCCTCAATCCACACCAGCGACTCCGAGGCGATCGAGCGTTCATTCACGCAGCAGATCGCCGCCTTCCTCATCCTCGAATTCGGCGTCATCTTCCACTCCGTCATCATCGGCCTCACCCTCGGCAGCGCCGGTGACGAGTTCCCCGTCCTCTACCCCGTGATCGTCTTCCACCAGTCCTTCGAAGGCCTCGGAATCGGCGCCCGTCTCTCCGCAATCCCCTTCCCCAAACGCCTCAGCTGGATGCCCTGGGCGCTCTGCACGGCGTACGGCTTGACGACTCCCATCGCGCTCGCCATCGGTCTTGGTGTGCGCACCACATACAACGAGTCGAGCATCACCGCCAACATCGTCTCTGGCGTGCTGGACTCTATCTCTGCGGGTATTCTCATCTACACTGGTTTTGTCGAGTTGCTGGCTAGGGACTTTCTGTTCAACCCGGATCGCACGCGCAATGACCGTGAGCTGACGTTTATGATTGTTTCGGTCCTGCTTGGAGCGGGCATTATGGCTTTGCTTGGCGAATGGGCTTGATTGGAAAAGCTGGTTCGTGTAAGATAGGAGGTAGAGAAGGATGCTAAAGGGATGCTGGACGGTCGTTTTCGTTTCCTCGATTGTAAGATGGTGATTGGTTGCTCGGAAGGATAAGGGAAATAGCGTGGCCGGAAATAGATAATTTTGCAGTACTAATGCTCGCAATGATCTGCATTTGCAGACGCCGTTGTGCAGCGATGTTTCTGTTCTTGGAGTTTTATTTCCCTCATGAAAAATGCTTCACAAATCAATACGACTATTTCACAATCGTAGTGTAGACGGAACTGATGGAAGAGCGGCTTCTTCAGAGTGCGGTATCCATTGGAAACTCATACCCCTGCAACCCAAAGTCTGCATCCGACAGCGCATCAGGCATGAAAGAGAAGTCGTCCAAGACATCCATGGACCAGAAAGGCAAAGCCGGATCATTATTGATTGGACCAGCTTGGGGAATGTAAGTCAGTCCATCCGGAGCAGACCGATGCCATCCGGTGATGGACTGCGTTGCATGTACGTGTTCTGGCTGATGCTCAAGCAATTTCCGAGTCACTGCGATCTTCCCTATCAAAGGGACTTTGAGGGTCATCTCTTCTCTGTCGTCCTGGTCGAGTGGTGCTTGCATAAGTGTCTTGAGGGAACGAAGAGCGTTGACGGCTTTCTCAGCAAAGTTGCCTCCTGCCTTGCGCGAAGCATATTCTAGAGCAGTGATGAGCTGGTCAACTAGATCTCCGCTCGCATTTGCTTGCTGGAGTACCTGGGCTTGAGGTATGACTGGCTTGCTCGAGTCGAGAAGTAGGAAGACGGCAGCGGTCAGGATCTGAAGGTCTAGGACTCTCGAAGCAAAGAAGCCAGCGGGTACCAGTGAGCGCAGATTGATATAGCGCTGAGCCATGTTCTGACATGCGCGGACGCAAGTATTGTAACTCAAAGTGTATCGTCTTCTCGCATCGTCTGTCATGGCGAGGCGGAGGTGTGTTCGTACAGTAAAGTAGTGGTGCCAGTACTGAACCAGGTGTTCTGCAGTCAGATGATCTCCGGACACACCCCACCATTCGGATGGTGTCATCTCGGCGAGCTCTCTGAACTTTTCGTCGACAGCGAACACTTTGGCCAACTGTTCGGAGCTTGGCTTCTCGGAGGAGGCTTCGTTGTCCAGATCCTGCACGTCGAGGACAATATCTGTGAGACGGCTCATGTAACTCTGTACGTTCACTTTGCCGTCTGCTGATATGACATCGACATGTTTTATGGAATAGGACCTCGTTGCAGCCGGTAAATTGGACATCGTGCTGATGAGGCGTTCAACGACGCAGATCGATTCCCAGACAGCTGCAGCTGTTGCTTGTCCATCATTTACCTCGCCGTTCATGAATTTGGTGGCTTGTGCCGGGAGACCGATTAGTTCTGCGAATGATATGATCCTTCGAACTCTGATCCACATCTTCCTAAGATCGACGCATGCCAAGACCCTGCAATCATTGTTAGCGCTCAGCGAAGGATGACAGGGTCCTCATAGATTTGCATCTACCCTTAGTAGGGGACACCGACAGGAAGAATCGGGACACGTACAGTCTCGAAAAGAACAAAGAGGTTTCAATGCCGTCCAGCGTCGCCGCCAAATCATCATTGCCCACAATCAATCGATCCACAGAGTCGGAGACTTCTTCGATGAACCGCGACGGATTCGGTATCCCAGGTAGGAGTGGCTTCACATCCTCATCTGGAATCTGTCGAATAGTAAGAGCCAGCGAGATCAGCACGTTCGCTACGAACATTGGATTTGCGTCGGGTGCGCAGATCTCGTCATAGCGAGTGATCGTTTCTTCTGGGTTTGTCAGCGTGCGGACACGCGGGAACAGAGCAATGTAAATGCCCATCCAGGGAACCGAAAACCCTGTTATCGTCACAACATCCTCACGGCTTGGGATTAGTTTCTGCAATTGAAGCCTTGCCACGGCTAACAGCGTTGAATCGCGATCGTGATGTCTGCAAGCTGAGTGACCAGACTCTCGAGAGTTCAAGAGGTCGTTATCGAACAGTTGTCTTAGATGTGCTGGTTTATTAGTAGGTGAGAATTCGAGGCTTTCTGATTCGGAGTCGGTCATTTCCGTTGGACCTTTCTCCGCTCGAGACTGTGCAGACTCCAATGCTGGAGACGCTGGTATGAGCTCATTGCTGTGGCCGAGCCTTTGAGCAACTTCCTGTGTCGGAGAATCATTGGCAAGCGGCGCACTGCTGGGGGTTTCGTAGTTGCGAGCCGATGAGGTTGGGTTACTGGCCCCTGGTCTGGCCTCTAGGCGTCGCACGACGCTCCACAAAGCTGCGACCTCATTCTCCAGATTACGGATCCTGTCTCGCGACGCTGGTGCAGCTTCAAGTGATGGTGAGGCAGGTCCTTGCGCAACACATGTCCGGGATCGCGCGAGGCAGTTGTCGCAAGTCGTCGATCCGCTATATATGCAGCGAACCTGGACAATTGTCGCAATTAGAAAGTTGAACAGGAGAAGCTAAATTCGGTGAATTGTATGATTTACCTTTCTTTGCCTGCAATCAACGCAGCTTTTGGTCCCCTTTCGAAGACGGCCCTCTTTTGGCATCCTTGGCGAGGAGGTCGGACGAGCGAGACGTGTAGTAGATATGGCACTTGGTATGAAGTGGCAGCGTGCGTGGCAACGTTCATTTGGCGCCAACTCTTGTCGCAAGACCTGCGCGCTGAGGAGATCGCCCCGCCAGCCTTGTAGGACGCAGGTAATCTGCGCCAGACATGTGAATGCAGTCAGGTAGAGGTTGGTACCTGTAAGAGAGCCGGGCGCGCCGGGTTCTCGGTCGAATTGCCTTGACCGGATGTTTGAAGCTTCGTGGTGTTGAGTCTATAGTGTGGCTTCATAGATCCTAGAAGGAGCGGCAAGCTGACCAATAGTGTCTTGTTACGCATTCTGCAATGTAGATCAATCCTCCCTGTGACCAAGCCCCACTTAGCGCGGCGCCCACCGAAACGTTTATTCTTACATTCCGTGACTTCGTCCGACCACTTCGTCCGATCGTCCGAGTTGTATCAGTGTGGTGTGTACGACCATATAAAGGTCGTGCTTCCCAGCCATGCGGCACCGCATCGATCTCATGTGTGCAAACATAACAACTCCCTCAAAAACGATATATCCAAACGAAAATGGCTGACGGCGGAATCCACGCCAGAGCTTCGGGCGTAAGTGATCGCTACCGTCTTAGTTGTTGATATCGATCTTGACAAGTGCGGTAGCCGCCCTATCCTCCTCAGACAGCAGCCATCGGCGGTGTTCCGACCATCACCATCGATGTGCCAATCACCACGGTCTTCATGGCCCTTTACCTCTGCTCGGCCGTGACGAACATGACCATCTTCCAACGAAACCGGATCCACGGCCACAAGTTCCTGATCAGCCTGATCCTCTTCATCTTCAGCATGGCGCGGACTGTCACCTGCATCTTGCGCATCGTCTGGGCTGCCTATCAACGCGACGTCCAAATCGCCATCGCCGCCATGATCTTCAACAACGCCGGCGTCCTCATCCTATACCTGGTCAACCTGATCTTCGCCCAACGCATCCTGCGAGCGATGCACCCCAAGATCGGCTGGAAGCCCGCCCAGGCTCACTTCTTCCACGTCATGTACGCCCTGCTCGCAGCGACTCTGATCATGGTGATCGTGGCGACTGTCATCATGTTCTACACCGTCAACCAAAGCACAACCCGAGCATGCCTCGACTGCCAGCGAGCCGCAGTGATCGTCCTCTTCATCCTCACGACCATACCTCTCCTCATGGTCGGCGCTGCATTCCTCCTGCCTCACTCGGGAACCACACCTCAGCCCTTCGGCGTAGGATCGACGACATTCAAAGCCATCCTACTCCTCGCCGCAGCATGCCTAGCCGTCACAATCTCCGGCTTCAAACTCGGAACGACCTGGCAAGCTCCTAGGAAGCGCATCGATCCCGCGTGGTACGATTCCCGCGCAGCTTACTACTGTTTCGGCTTCATGCTGGAGATCATGATCCTCTGCCTTTACATCTTCGGCCGCGTGGACAAGCGTTTCCACGTGCCTGATGGCAGCAGCAAGAGGAAGAGCTACCTCGCGCACATGCCGAAGGAGAGCGTTAGCGTGACATCCGACGCATGATCAAAGCGGTATGATCGATTTCAAAAGGCGCAAGGAGTCAATAGATGAAGATCGGGTCCGCGAACGATCGCTTCTGTGTTCGTTTCTCATAATGTATCAATAATGCACTTCTCTTCCTACCAAACCAGCCATAACTATCCCCGGCCTTCGCCTTGACACTATTCATCCAATCCGTGCCCCAACCCCACCCGAACCACCAAACGTAACTCACACCCTCCTCACCACACAGGTGCCACCGAGCTCTCCACAGCTCTACCTCCGCACCTTCCTCTTCTTCCCCATTCCCTCCCCACCACTCGCGTCCCTCGAAGCCAACTCCCTCCTCAACTCCTCAACGTCCCCCCTCAACCCGCCCACCAACCCCTCCAACTCCCCCTTCTCCCCCTCCAACCTCCCCACTTCCCTCTTCATCTCTCCCAACTCCCTCTTCAAACCCGCAACTTCATCCTGGTGATCCCGCAGTAGGTGTACGAAGAGCGCTTTCTCCGTGTACGTGGCGCTTGTACTGACGCCTGCGAGGATATTGGTGGGGCCGGTGATGCCGGTGGCGCTTGGTGGTGTAGTTGGGCCTTTTATGGCGGCATGGAATTCTTTGGAGGCGACTTGGATGCGTAAGAGGGCTGGAGAGGCGAGTTGCTGGCTTTCGCGAACGTCGGAGGATGTGCGGACGGTTTTGGAGGTGGGGTTGGAAGAGGCCATCGATGATGATTTTGAGGTGTGGCTTGTGCAAACGGGTGGCGAGCGGCCAGCGGTGTGGTTTGAGTTGGTTTGGAGCGAGGTTTTGGTGGTGGTTGTGATTTATCGTGGAGATGGAGTTGTGTGGCGGTGGTATTGTGCAGTTTGGTTAAGAGTGAGTCTGTTTTGTTGGATTAGTGTTTTGTTTGAGAGCTAGTTGGTTTATTTGCGTGGTGGTGGCGTGGCGAGAGAATGTGAAGTGAGCTTGAGCAGCTGGCTTGGTGAGGTCTGAAATGCATTACGGTGCGCGATTGCCTGTGACGACACATGTGAAAGAAGTCACTTGGCACAACGGACGACTCCGTTGGTAGACGGTTCGTATAGAGATATGAAGTCACCCAAGGAGATCTCATGTGAGCATTCTGTCCACCTACCTATCATAACCCAGTGCTGTAATACCTTAAAGACAATCGTAACGATCATCATCCTCGACCTCCGACGCCATTACTCTCTCATTTCGCCTACCTCGCCCTCAAACCATCCAAATACCTCGTATTCCTCAATGCCCAACCCGCAGCAACAGCAGCAACGCCCACCACACCAACAGCAGCCAGGAAGCGGTCACTGTAAAAAGTCTCCTCATGCACCCTACCCAACTTCACAACCGGCTTCTTCCTCACAACATCCACGCCACTACCCTCGGCTTCGTAGTCGTCGAATTCGACCTTCGAAAGCTGCTCTTGATATTCAATCACTGTTCCGGACCAGTTGTTCGTGATGATACCGTCATCGTTCTTGTACCACGAGTTGCAATTTGGATCGTTGAAGGATGAGTTGCGGAGGACCTCCTGGATGCGCTTGTTGTAGGCGGTGACCTTCTCGTGTTTGGGGGAGAGGGATAGCGCTTTGCCGGCGCGGCGGGCGTCTAGAACGGGTTCGATTAGGCCGTTGATGTAGCGACTTTGGGCTTCGATCATGAGGATGATGCTGCGAGATGGCATGTCAGTCACGAGCTTCCCTTACTCGAAGTTCGGGTGTAGTGGCTTACGAATTGTGGCCAAGGTTCGTGTTAGGTCCATACAGCATCGCGAAGTTGGGCATCTCCTCCACGCATGTGCCGTTGTAGGCCTGCGCTCCCTTCTCCCATACCTCACTGAGCTTACGATCGTTCTTGCCAGTCAGCTCGATGGGATGCATGAACTGAGTAGTGCGGAAACCAGTGGCGCACACAAGCAAATCGTAGTCTGCCTCTACCACATCCGGCTGGCCGTTTTCATCAATAACGCTGACGCTGTTCGAGCCAATGCGGTGAATAGGCCTCGTCTCTAGGGAAACGTTCGGCAGAGCGAGAGTGGGATAGTAGTCATCAGAGATAATGACACGCTTGCAACCTGGGTTGTACGTCGGTGTCAGCTTCGCCCAAAGCTCGGGCTGGTCTGGCAGCTGCGCCTTCATCATGAACTCGTTCTGTCGTCTGATTTCACCCGCGAAAGCCGAATCGCCATCTACCACAGCCTCGTAGAAGGATTCGCGGAAGTCCATCATCAAAGCGCGCTTACGCCAGCGGATTGGTGGGATGTATTTGTAAATGCCCCGCCAGAATGGGGAGACTGGTGCATCGAGGCGAGGGATCACCCAGTTTGGCGTGCGTTGGAAGATGGTGATGTGTTTCGCCACTTTGGCTACCTCAGGGGCGATTTGTGCAGAGGTACATCCTGCCAGAAGTCAGATCGCAGCATCATAGCCAAGGGAATAATTCAGAGCCTACCGTTACCGACAATGGCAATCTTCTTGTCTTGAAGATCGTACGACCAGTCCCAACGAGCAGAATGCATCTTCTTCCCAAGGAAGTTTCCCAAGCCGTCAATCTCCGGCCATTTAGGCTGATTTAGCTGGCCTACAGCGCTGACGAGAAAATCCGCTTTGATCTCATAGCTCGGATTGAACTCAGCATCCTTGCTGCCCTCTGCAGTGGAGACGTTGACACGCCACTTCTTCGCCTCATCATCCCAAACGGCGCTCTCAACGGAGGTGTTGAACCTGACGTGCTCGTAAATCTTATATTTCTGCGCCACCCCGACGAGGTAAGAGAGAATTTCTTCCTGGCCAGGATACTCGCGAGTCCACTCGCCGTTCTGCTCGAAGCTGAGACTGTAGAGAGCGGACCACACGTCGCAGCAGCATCCGGGGTATTTGTTGTCGTGCCAGGTGCCTCCTACGCCGCCGCTCTTCTCGACGATGAGAAAGTTGCGGCAGTTGTTTCGTTTGATGAGGTCAATGGCAGTGCAGATGCCTGAGATGCCTGCGCCGACGATGAGTACCGCGGTGTTGGCGTGGTTGGCATTGCCGACTCGGACTTCGGGCCAGGGCTTGTCTCCCGGCATGGTGGGTGTACTGTGATCGGGACCGTGCCAAATCCACTTAATATAGACTTGGGCAGAGATGATTGTTTGTAACGAGGTTGACCAAAAGAATCGCAGAAAGGAGAAGGATGATCAAGAAGGGAAGCAGGGACCTACATCTTGCCTACACGAGCTCCTGAGCATAGCCGATCTGGAAAGGGCTATCGCCTCGGTTGCAGCAGGAAAACAACACCCATTACCTGCCACGGCCGGTCTCCTCACGTCGAAATCATGTTGACGGAGGCGCCGTTTGTTGGTCAGCAACGAATAGGATGATGCTGTGAAGTGAGGAGATGCGGGGAAAGGCAAGGAACGAAGCGGATGTCCGGAGAAGCTATGACCTTGATGATAAAGTATGTCTTCAACCTCACGCCTAAATTACGATCGAGACGCCATGTCGTTGAACAAACATTCGCAAGACCTAGCATTGGTTGAAAGTAGGGCATTTCTTGGCTATGAACCATGTTCGAGCGAAGAGACAACGCAATTGACACTTTCCTACGACTGTTGATGGTATGAACATTTCTGAATGAAAGAATTACCTGACTTTTTTTTGTAATCTATGTTCAAAATATGTGAGATGATCTTCACCACCAAGATCAAACAGAACCATCCTCTCCGACACAGCCCTCCCGGGCAAATTATTGAGTCGCTCGCGAGAGCACCGTAAGAGAAAAACACAACCCCACCAGACCAAACGCCTAGCTGAGCAGCGAAGAAAGAAAGAAAAAAACATAAAGACATTAGCTCATTTTTTGGAGAAAAAGAAACATCAAAGCTACCGCTTTACTCAAGCGTAGGTGCTAGCAGCGGCCCAAGTGGTGGTCGAAGTCTCCCAGCTGTCAGAGCAGCTGGTGGTAGTGGCAGCGGCCCAGGTGGATGACGCCGCCCAGGTGGAAGTGGGAGCAGTGGCATCGACGACGGTAGAGGAGGCAACGGCGGAAGAAGCACCAGAGCTGGAGCCAGAGCCGGTGTTGTCGGAGGGAATGCCAGCGTCGGTCTTGCAGATGCCGGCCTCGACGAGGTTCTGCAGCCAGGCGCCGGCGTCGAACTCGCTGTAGACGGTGTCGATGAGCCAGGGGTATTGGGCGTCGGCGTTGGTGTTCTTCACGGTCTCGAGGGCGATGAGGCCGACGACGGGCTTGACGTCGG
>MSJI02000567.1:0-56321 GCA_001931905.2 Cladosporium sp. IMV 00045 | reverse complement strand
CGTCAACTGCAACCTCGCAACTCGCCTCATATGACTTCAGTGTTGGATCGTTTTGCGTTTCAGCAAACAGTAATCTCCCCAGACCCGGCGGTGCTCTGCTGGGATGAGAGGCGTGTCGGGAATCCAACCAAGTCTGCCGAGCAGCCCTGTCGAAGCTGCATCTAGGAATGGCAAACACTGCACTTTCTCCCAATGCTCCTCGTCTCCAATATAATTGGGTTCGAGGGAAGTTGGAACAGTGCTGGGTAGATTGCTGTCGACCAAAAACGTGCACTGACTGAGATCTGTGTATTTGTCAAGTTCCTCTTTGTTTTCGTCGTTCATACCCGATGGTATTCTCGAAGTTCCGGACATAATGTCATCGACTCCAACAAACTCCCCAGGAAGCAGGCCTGAGAATTCGCTCTTAATGAACTTGGCATGCATGCCTTTGGGCAAAATGTAGTGCGAAGGGAAGCGATACCATTCTTTGCCAAGGCAGAGCGTGTCGCCTTCGGTCACCAGACCACGCTCGTTCAACGGCGTGTAAATGGCAAGAGGCGCGCCATATGCCGTCATGGTACCAATGGTACGGAAAGCGCTCAGTCCCAAGCCTACAATGACAAAGCTCAGGATGCCAAGCAGGCGTAGGTGGACCGGAATCTTGCTAATGAGGTCCTTCGGGTCGGTTGAGCCCAGGTTTGCAAGTATGATGTGGAATGCCACGGCTGCATTCAGAGCCAAGGCTGGATATGCCGGGTACATGAAACGCTCCTCTTTGTGCGGCTGCAGAGTGAAGATGGCAAGCCACAGGTAGAATGGCGCAAGATAGACGATGCCACGCAGAGAGCTTGCTTTAGTCTGTCCTTTGGCACGAAGGAAATGCTGGGCCACAAGAAGAGGCATGCTGAGCAGAGCAAGCACTGCCCAGACATGGAAGTTGAGGAACAGGTTCCGGAGATAAAAGTGCCACGGCTCCACGCCGTAGAGATCGGGTCCATTTGAACCAAAGATATTGTAGAGTATGATGTTCAGAGGAACGAAGACAAGCTTCCTGTAGAACATCACGTCCACGGCGACCTGGAGGACCACGATCATGACACAACGCCCAGCGGCGTCAAGAAGACGAAACAGGAGGTCGATTCGGTCCTCCCATTCGGTCAATGCGCCCAACAGCGCTTCTTCAACGAGGAAGGGAATAATCATTGCCGCGGCAAACGGCCAGCCCAGTAAGGCACCGATCGCCATCCAGAAGATTCCTTGGGCAGTGCGAAGTCCACCCTGCCAGTCCATGAAAGCCGCAGTGCTGAGCATGACAAAGTACATGGCAAAGCTCGAAGGCAAGTACGAGATACTGGCATGGAAGAAACCAGGAGACGTGACAGTGATCGCCATGTACATAATGGCCACTCGTGGGTTCAACACCTTGTTGATCTTCATGAAGAGGCGCGTTTCGCACGCAGCGCATGCGACTGCCAGAGCGGCACGGAGGAAGTAGAATTGCGCCTTGTGGCCCAAAGGAAGATCCATTCCGGGCATGAAAGTGCTAACGCCAGTCACAGCCGCGTGAAGGCTGGTATATGCCCAGCTTCGGATAGCGTACACGGGCGAGTATTCCCATGTTTGAAAGCCATAGTGATGGTTCAGGTAATGCGTCGGCTCCCAGAAGTTGAACACTTCGTCACAGTCCTGGATTGGGCTGAAGAAAGCAGCAATGACATGGCTCACGAGAAAGGCATAGAAGGCAACGATTGCAGAGAGTTCGAAAGGGGCCTTCTGGGTCCTGCAATTACGTCGTTAGCAGGCCAGTGGCGATATTGCTGGTATTCGTAGGATATACGACGATACTGACTTTGACTTGTCTCCTTTTCCAGAGGTTGCCTCTGTCTGGCTCCTTGGAGCAGTCGGGCTGACACCAGTAGTGGTAGGCATGATGTGTATGCTCGTGTATCCAGATTATTCACCCTTGCTTCATCCTCTCATATATATATTTGGCGTCAACGCATTTACCCGGACACTAACCTGGACGCCTCTCCTGGGCGTTGCTCCTTAGACTAGACAGCCGGCAAGAAGCGAGTACGCTCGTCAACACACGAGTCATGCGCGCTTTCACAAGCTCGCGCAGATGACGCGGGGCTTGGACCCTTTGCCTTGACTTTTTCGCGCGCGCAAACTGTTGATCGAGCTTGACCATCACTTTCTCTCGCGCACACTTTTCTTCGTACTCACCAACTACACCTTCACTTCACTGCACTCTCACTACACTCCAATTCACACATATCGCACTCAGCGCACCGATCCACGAGCTTCCAACACATTCGCAGCGCCTTCGAAAGCCTGCGAGTGTCGGCAACACTGAAAAGGTAGGCACATCTTGAGTTTCGGTCGCGTTTGGGCGTTTTGTTTTGCACGGAGCGGGTACAGCGGCATTTGGCATTCAGGCACAGGGTGAAACAAGGAGGCGTATTGACAAGTGAGGAGGAGGATCATGGACATCAGCGCAGATCAGAGCAAGCAGGTCGCCGAGGCCGAAATGGCCGACATCGACCAGTTTCGCCCGGCAGCAGCACCGGCGGTCGCGCCTGGCAGTCTTCAGACTACGGAGGATGTTAGGGAAGAGATGGCTGGCGAGGCGAAAGATGAGGAGGATATCAGTGGTACAAACGCACAGCAAGCAGCAAATGGCAGCAACGCTTCGGCCGTTGAGCACGAAGTTGGCACCGCCGCGACCTCGCCCACCTTGTCTGCACACACTGCACACACCGACATCACTGTCGTTGGCGACGCGGGCACATTGCCGCTTGCTGCTCCCGGCGAGCATCAGAGCACCGAGGCGCAGGCAAAGGACGCTAGCGATTCTACCGACGACCTGACCGCGAAGATGACCGATGCTGCCGACGATGATCTCATCAATGAGTTCGAGACACAGGTCATTGGCGGAGACGGGCCATCAAAGCGCATGGTTCAAGAGACCTCTGAGCTGGAGCAAAACACAAGCGCGCCCGCAGACTCTAGCAATACCACTGGCCAACAGCCGCCAACCATTCAGACACACTCCAATGTTGGCGAAGAGGCGGCTTCAGAGAAAAAGGACAACTCTGGACAAGCTGAATTTGAAGCCGCTGCCAAAGCGCAGGCGGGCAACCCGGAGGCAGAGTTCGCCATGGATTCGTCTGCCGAGTCTTCTAGTGATACCTCGAGCAGCGATGACAGTGATGACAGCGACGATGAAATCACTTCCATGGATGCCGAGGAGTTGGGTAGAATCCTCATGAACGAAGATGGCGGCGACGGCAACCATGGTCCCAGCCATCAGCCGCGTACACAAAACGAGACCGAAATGGTCTTCACGACACCTGAGATTGTCATGACAGATGACATGGCAATCACATCCCTGGGCAAGATCGAAAATATCGTCGAGAACCTCGCGGTGATCAAGGGTAACGCAACAGCTGCCACTGAGGTGATAGACGCTGAGAGCGTGCTCTGCAACGACGACCGCAAAGTGATTGGTGTCATCCAAAACATCTTGGGCAAGGTCGATGAGCCCAGGTACATCGTCGCATTTGCAAACGAGCAAGACATTCAGGCATTCGGTCTCCAAGTTGGATCAAACGTCAACTATGTCAACAGTCACTCGAAGACTGTCTTCACGCCGGGCTTGCGCACCAAGGGTACCGACGCCTCCAACATTCACGACGAAGAAGTCGCCGAGGATGATATGGATTTCTCGGACGACGAGAAGGAGGCTGAATTTAAGCGCAAAAATAAGGAAAGCAAGAAAGCGGGACGTGGTGCTCTCAGCCGCAGTGCCTTCGATCGTGGTGAACACGAAAGATTCGAGCAACCAGGAGGTCGTGGAAGCCGCGGAGATCGTGGAGGCCGTGGAGACCGTAGTGGTCGCGGTGGGCGCGGTGGACGTGGCCGAGGCGGTCCGATATATGCTCGTGGGGCGCCCGGCAACGATGCCACTCATGACCAGCCTTCTGGACACTTTCCGTCTACCTTGGACTATGACGGCGATGGCGATGGCGATAAGCCGCAAGTCAAGAACAACGACTCTGATGACGATTTCTATACTCCCTTGAAGCGCCCCGATAATATGGCGCAGTTGCAGCAGACGGGTGGCCGCGATCGCGGACCCATGGGAGAAGGAGGTCGCGGTCGTGGCCGTGGACGTGGTGACGGCGGTCGCGGCAGAGGTGATAGGCCGTGGCAAGGTCGTGGAGGTTACAACAACCAGCAGCAGTACTCTGGTGCGTCACAGACCAACACTGCACCTCAGGCAACGTACGGCGCCGCTCCAGCACCGGCTCAAAACGCGTATCCTTGGTCCCACGGTCAGACTCAGCAGCCGTACGGTCAACAGCCGCACGGTCAGCAGGCGTTGCCGCAACAGCCATACACGCAGCAGGCCTATCTCCAGCATCAGGCACAGCAGTATCCGCAGGCAAACCCTTACTCTCCGCAGCAGACGTTCACCCAACAGACATGGGGCCAACAGCAGCCACAGCAGTTTCCGCAGGCGTACCCTCAAGCTCCTCAGCAGGCAGCTTCACAGGCAAACGCACAAGGAGGCGCGTTATCCGAGCAGGCTCAATGGGCGGCTTGGCAAACATACTGGGCAACTGTGTCTCCGCCGCAGCAGGCAAACCAGCAATATCCGCAGCAGTCCGCTCAGCAGCCCGCTCAGCAGCAGCCTGCTCAGACGCAGCAACAGGCATACCCGCAGTATCCACAACAGGCGGTGCAGCAGCCTGCTCAGGCCCAGCAGCAGCAGCAGCCAGACCACCAGCAGTGGGCTGAGTACCTGCGGAACAATCCTGCCGCCGCCGCGCAGCTCTATCAGTCTATTCAGAACCACTCTTCGCAGCAGCAGGGCCAGTAGTATTGATCCTCACTTGCATGAGAGTGGGAAGACGCAAGAGAGTCGTCTTTCACCACCACGTTGCATTTCCACGGAAGAATCAGGCCTGGCAGACACTTTCACCTTGTTTTACGACGCTTTCCTTTGCGTTGCTCTGCTTCAACAATGAGCTTGAATGGCTTTGACGAGGAAAAGCCTAAGATCGGGCTCTATTGACACCTTGCTTGCTTTCATTTCCTTTGATTGGGGCTTTTCTTTACTTTGACATCATGAAGTCGATGACTTCAATCAGCAAAGAACTTTCGACAGGCACCTTCAGCCTGCTTTACTCTGCATCGGAAAACAAAAACGAATTCAAATGACTTGATTGACAAGAGAGAAAAGGGGATTCGCACCCGACAGACAGCTGGCTCTGGTCTGCTTTGCTATGAAACAGCGAACTCGAATGACTTTTGGTGAAGAAAAGCACCAAAAAATCACTGGCCCGACAAGAGAACTTCACCTTGCTCTGTTTCACTTCGGAGAGGCAAGCGCGAGCAACTTCAAAAATCAACAACAAAAAAACAAGCTCGACAGATACCCTCGCCTCGCTTTGCTTTACTTCGGAAGAGCGAACTCGACAAACTGTAACAACGAACAGCAAAAAGACAAAAAAAAGTTCCGACAGACACCTTTACCATGGTTTGCTTCGCTTCGCTTCGAAACCCCGTATTCGAACGACTTGAATGAGGAAAACTACATAAAATCACTGGCCCGACAGACACCTTCACCTTGCTTTCTCTGACGTGTTTTGCTTCACTCTACTTTGCACAGACGAAGTCTAATAGCCTCAACGAGGTGAGAAAATGACAAAAATGCTCAAAAAAATGCTTGTCTACTTCGGCAGCTACGAAAGAGCGCATAGGTAGGTTGCCATCTGCTTCACACTCACTCTGGCATCAAGGCCGTAGTAAGACTCGGACCTGTTTCTTTTCTTCTTCTTTCGACGGCAACAACGGGATTTGCGCACGGGAACCTCACCATCAGAGACTCCCAGTCCATTGCGGAATCGGGCGGCCGTCCACATCAGCTTTGATGCGCATGGCCAGGAATCTGGAATAGTACCGAGCATGAGCATACCCATGGCCAGTGTACCAAAGGGCGGGATCTGTTGAGAAAAGGGAGTGTTAGATCCTGACCCAGTATGTAGCTTCACACAAAAAATCAAGCGAGTATATCTTAACTTACGTCCCGTATCCCTCCATGCACCTCGCGTCTCGCCCTCCGCATCGCACTGCCAGAACTCTTCCAG
The DNA here is from genome assembly GCA_001931905.2 of Cladosporium sp. IMV 00045. Lineage (NCBI taxonomy): Eukaryota > Fungi > Ascomycota > Dothideomycetes > Cladosporiales > Cladosporiaceae > Cladosporium > Cladosporium sp. IMV 00045. The sequence continues at coordinate 50,184 of MSJI02000567.1, read as the reverse complement.
GTTCTTGGCCACGTCCTCCCCCACGATGCGTGCCGCGCACGCTTTCATGTCATTCGAGTAGCCGGTCGCGAATGTTATCACGTCTGCTTCGAGCTCGCTGCCGTCGCTGAATCTCAGACCTTTCGGGGTATATTCCACGGGCAAAGCGTCGCTTTTGACTTTGACTCGACCGTCGGCGATGAGCTCGCCAGAACCTACGTCGAAAAAATGCCCGCCTTCACGATCATAGATCAAACCCCACAAGTCACCGTACCGCTCCGCCAAATACCCCTTCGCTTCCAATCTGTCAAAGTAAGCCGGATCCATGTCCGCGCAAGCTCGTATCCCCTCCATGGCGACCAAGCGCTGCACGGGCAGGGGGTTGTTGAGCAGGATGCGATCGGAGACTTCGCTGGGGACGTCTGGCTTGTAGACGGGGTCGACGAGCGCGCTGAACGTCGAGGCGGGCAGGACGAAGGTCTTGCCTCGTTGAACGAGCGTCACGCTCGAGAAGTCCGCGCGCACCATGTCGGCGATGATGTCGTGGGCCGTGTTCGCAGAGCCGATCACGATGCCTTTCTTGCCGCGCCAGGGAGTGGCGTTTTTCCAGTCGATGCCGTGTAGAACGGTGCCTTGGTAAAGTGGGCGGTTGGCGTAGGTGGGACTGATGGGGTTGGTGCCTCTGCTTCCGGTTGCGAGGACGAGGTGGCGGGCGGTCAGGGTAAGTGTTTTGCCGTCACGTACGGCATCGATCGTCCAAGTCTTTTTGGTAGCGTCGTATTTCGCGTTGATGACTTTGGTGCTGGTCGTTACGTTGATGCCGAAGGTCTTCACGTACTTCTGGAATCCTTTTGCGAGGTCGGAGCTCTTCAGGTGGTACGGGTCTTCTGCTGTGAACGTCTTCGGCCACCCGGGCAGCTGGTTGAAGTCGCGCGAGGTGTGCAATTTGACGGACTCGTAGCGAGCCTTGGTCCAGATATCGCCGACGCTGTCGTGCTGTTCGAGCACCTCATATGACAGGCCCAGCGATTTCAGGCGGCCCGCCATGCTTAGGCCTGCTACTGCGGCTCCTACCACGACACAATCGAGGCAGCCATTGTCATTGGCGTCTGGCGGACCAGGCTGCAGCTTGTCGACGTCAGGGAATCCATGTGGTTGCTCTAGGACCGTCGTGATCAACCATATCTTCCAAGACCCATTGCAAGGGACAAGTCCTAGGCTACCGGAGCACTTCGCTGGACATGCACCATTTGTGTCGAATGTAATTCCGACCTGCAGCCAGCAAGCCTTGGGACCGAAGCGAAGCACTTGTGCCGACTCTGCCGTCACTGCCAGATTTTGGAGCGCGGCTTTCTTGCAGAGATGCCGCCATGTCTTCGATACAACATCTTGGCCGTAGAAGGTGCGGAAGGTACCAGTGAGAGCTAACAAGTCTCTCCAGATGGCGTTGTCGGTGAGATGAATTGCTTCGAGGTTCAAAAGCTGTGGAATGACAGCGGCTACGATCGACTCTTTGTCTATGTCATCTGGGATGTATTCTTCTGGTAAGGTTGCAGGATGTTCGGTCAGCGAGACGGTGGGCGTAGGGAAAGTTGCTGCTATAGAGCCCATGGTAATAATTATGAATCAAGGGTGTGTATAGCTGTACTATTGAAGTCAAGGTTGCTGATAAGTATGCTCTAATGTTAAGCCACTCGGAGCCAGATCTTTTATCAAGGACGAGTGAGATGAGCGTCGGAGCCTCAGATATACGTATGCGTCTGGTCAGCACCAGAATCTCACGGTACATGGAGCTATGCCAGCCGCGCAGGATCATCCGGGAAAGGAAGAGCATGCTCATCAGCCAACCGAAGCATGTCTCGGGACGTGCATGAAGTCAGCATTCGATGCGTTGTGCTGCATATTCCGGGTCGGTGAACCGTTGGTGGGCCCCGGATCTCCGATGATATGTTTGAAGGAAGCCTGCATTAGCGTAGTGATACCTCGCTGTCTGGGTATTGATGTAGCTGGTGAAGGATTGTAAAGGTTCGAGGCTGGAATAAAGGTACTGCGATGCGAGGAGCTCCGTACTCAAAAGCATGTTGAGATGGTCAGAGGCGTGCATGATGAACTAAAGTTCGAGTCCATACAATTCTTTGTGAGGGGGTAGCGAGACTGAGATCGATGCGCCAACGAACACGAGCAAGACGGGCGGCGACCACCAGAGCAACACAGCATGTAGTAGCACGAACATATGATCGGGTTATGTAGCATGTTCATCGTTCAAGGCGCGGGAAGGCGAGGGGAGCCTTCTGAGGCGTGAAGCCAATGAACAGCTTAGGGTTAGGGTTGGGGTAAGAAGCTACGATCGACAGACATCACTGTTGGGCACGCAAGGGACCCAAAAGCAAATGATTGATATGGTTTAGTATGCATGCAGGACCATTCTATTGCAGTACTTATAGTGTTGGTGGAAGTCATGTGCGAAGAGCCGGGTTCGAGTCACTTCAACCACCAAGGCTCAATGCCGAACATCGGGACAAGTATGTCGCAAAGCGCAGGCCTTTAGGCGGGGAAGCAACGCCATTCGACGCGCCTTCTCACCAGCCCTCTCCTACATACATACATGTACATGCAACACCACCACCCTGACTTCTATTAGATCATTGAGCTAACCATCTCAACATGCCGCGTGGACCTGAAGCACCCCTATGGAAGCGCCACCTGGCGCTGGCCTACACTCAAGACCTGAAGATGGAATCCGAGGAGGTGTGCCGCCGCCTGGAGGTGACGAGAAGTTGGCTGGAGAAGTTCATCATGAGGACCAAAGAGTATGCCAACAACAGCACCAAACTCGAGGACCTCATGGCCTGCGCAGCCCCCAAAGCCCGCTCCGGAAGACCCAAAACTGCTCCCCCCAAACCCGATCGCAAGAAAAAGGCTGGTGCTAGGAAATCAGCATCTGCACGCAAGTCCGCGACAAAGGACACCATCATGGCTGCAGCCTCAGGCGCTCCAGATGGCCAATCTCAAGTGCAAGCCGCGGCCCCAGATCCAGGTCCAGCTCCTGAGATGTCACCGGAAATGAGCCGACTGGACCCCGCGCTAACCTCTGGAAAAGAGACACCACAGCAGCAACCCGGTCTGGACTTCCATCAACACTTGATTTGGCCTGGCAGCAACAGCACAATGTACCCTGTCGTTGGCCTTTAACACTCGAGTCCACATGAAGAAACCACATGTCGTCGCCTCTCGCCGAGCATCCGCCCAAACGTCAGCGGACGGTTGAAGGCTCCTGCTGGGCGTGCAAGCAGCGGCGCGTCAAATGCGACTTGCAGAAACCTGCCTGCCGAAGATGTGTGGCATCCGGCACGGAGTGCTGTTATGACAAGGTCCTCCTTCGTTGGGACGCACGGCGTAGCCGGACTTCCATTGTTCAACAGCAGACGCTTGGACCTCTCACCATCGGACCACTCTCCTTCCAAACGCCACTCGCCGTGCCTGAGAAGAAGGCACTCGACTACTTTCGCGGTCGGCTCTGGCCTCTACTATCAACTTCGGATCAACCATGCCAGCCGCCTATATCCATTGCTCTACAATCGCAGCCCGTCCTCGAGGCAGCTTGTATATTCGCGGAAGCCCATCGCGCTCTCAAAGATCGGGAAGCATCCAATCAAAGTCTGATAAATAGGCGTGTCAAATGCCTGGCTGGTATCCGAGGGTCGCTTGTCGATCCTTCGACCTCAAATGCAGCCCTTCACGCGTTGCTGTTAGCCGTCCTACTGCTCTACCATTCGGATGGCTTTGTCGATTGTTTGCAGCCTTATGCGTCAACACATTCACACCACGCTGGAGTAGTTGCCATAGTGCGCAGTCTTGGCGGCTTTGACCGTGTCTTACAAAGCGCAAACAAGGAGATCAGCATGCTACTCTCCGAATTTGCCACCACCGATGTCATTAATGCAATGCTCCGAGGCATTCAGCCAAGCATTTCTCATACGACTTGGGATAATATCGAATCTGGGCCCGTCTGGTGGGAATTCGGACAGCATGGCAAAGTAACATTTGCGTCAGTCTTTGGTGTAATGACCGAACTGGCGCATTATGCATACGAAATTGGCCAGGGAAACAGCACCGTAGTCAATAGGGTTGATCATTTCGAGCGCGTGCTGCAGCCCTCGTATCCATCGCTAGGGGATTTTGCATCGACTGACATGAGCGATTCGTACGAGGACGAGAATGCCCGCAAGGCAGCGATCTACTCCCAAGCGCTGTGTCGATCTTTCCAGCACGCTGCCATGATTTTCCTTTATCGAGCTGTGTGCTTCTTACCAACGAAGCATTTCCTCGTTCAACAGCATGTTCGAGCGTGCTTAGCCTGCATTACCAGCATGGAGATGGACTCCAAGTCGCACAACTGTACAGTCTTCCCACTTTACGTCACTGGGGCGCATGCGATTGATGCTGCCTGCAGAGCGACTACTCTCTCGCGAATAGATGCCGTTCAAGAAGGTCTTGGTTTCGAGTCGGTCGTTTCTATCCGTCAGGCACTGGAGCAGTTATGGCAATCGGATCAGCAATCAGGAGACTGGCACAATACATTCAATAACCTTCCGCAAGGAACGCTGGTGCTTTGATTCCGCGACAGCCACTATCGAACTCAGCCCTGCATCGAGCAGGCAGAGCTCGCAGCGTGAGAGCCTTTCACCACTTCAATACTTGTGTGCTCATCTCTATGGAGACATCTATTCCACGAGCTGATCCGAGCAAGATTGCCACCTTCGGTCGCAGCGAAGTTCTTGTTGGCCGAGTGTCCGCGCGAAACGCGCTGTGGTAGCAAGGGCAGGACGGCATCTTATCAGTCGTGAGGAGGGCTGCGATTTTTAATGTGTAATTTTGCGAACGTGCGGCGTGAAGTGAAGGGGTATCTCCAATTGCAACGAAGCAAAACAACGAAGGGACGATGTGAGGAATGCAAGCATAGGGCTTGACGCACTAAAGGACCGGGGTTTTTTTGCCCACCGCCTTGGGAACGGCACTGTTCAGTTCAGCCTTCTCCAGCCGAGTCTTGGAAGCGCGGCCACGGATTTGTGTCATGGGTGGCATCCTTGTCGATAATTCAAGTCGGTAGTTATGGAGGTAGCAGGAGTTTTAGAAGCAGTCCCGCGTGGGGAAGTGCAAAGTATTATGTCAGATATCAGGAGCTATGGATCTTGACGCACGATAAGGCCAACGGTGGTCATCCGACTTGCCTTCTCGAGCGAAGCCTTAAAAATCCAAACGTCTCTCTGACCTACCAGATTCCTGACGGTGTCGTCACAGAGACTACGGCACATCAAGTTTCACGCAATATAAACAGGCGGGCAGAAGTTGTCACTTTACTTTCCTCACTCAGTAAGTTAAGCGCGCGGCAAAGGAGTCAAAAGTGCCGGACCCCGCGGACACCCTCGCATATTCGATGTCGCTTCAGGCAAGTCGAGAGACCATCTTCTTCTCTATCAAAAAATGCCTGAGGCATGCCGAAGGATGGCTGGACTAAAGATGTGACCGTTAGGAAAGGTTATATACTGTATGACCGGACTTGGTCATGCGAATGATGCTTGTAGTTGTAGTACTGCGATACTCTATTTTTTCTGGTCAAAGTCATGTCAATGATGGATGCAGCAATTTCTGATTGGGTGCGTCATGCATCAAGCACAACACCAACTACAATTTTTCTCATTCTATGCGTCGCAAGTACGCTCGCACTTTCTCTCATCCTGAAGAAGTCAAAGGACACAGGGAAAGGTCAGTCCGAGAAAAAGCATTCTCAACCACACGACCACCACATCGCCATTCAGTACGATTAACAAAAACCACTATAGGCGTACCATCAAGCTCACCACCACCAACACCATTCCAAACACCCCTGCCAACACCACTGGAAGACTTCGACCTGGACACATCGAAACCGCAAGTCTACCGCCCCTTCCGCCATGGCAAGAACCACATCACCATGGGCATCCGCAAGCTGGACTGGAACCACTGGATCGAGATGGACTCCAACTACAAACGCTACCACGACCTGAAAGTCTCCGAGCTGGAGAAAGACCTCGACGCGCACGTCAAGTACTTCGACGATGCTGTCACCCGCGATGCGTGTTTTGAGATGCTGGAAGAGTTGACGAGGTACTTGACGCATCGATATCCTCGGATTTTTCGACTGAGTGAGGGCGTTTTGCATAATGCTGTTACAGGGGAGGAGCTGAGGTATCCTGCAGGTGTGCTTGTTTGATTCTTATCTTATTTTGAGGCGGGACTAACATAGCTTAGCGAACCCTACGGAGGCCCTAGCCACGGCTGCACGTCTCGTGCAGGACGACCTGGTCTTGATGGTCAAACGTGATGGTACGGTCATGATCCCTTGGACTATCCAACATACACAGACGCAGAAGCTGACACTACAACTAGATGGTGAATACCATTTCAATGCCGGCGCCGTCTGCTTGCCGGGATTCTGGCGATTGCGAGAGAAATTCGGCATGTCTTTGGACACGCTGCACTTCGAGGCCAAGGTTCCCCATTACGGCGCAAAGCTTCAAAAGTCGATGAATCGTTTCTTCAATACCATGGCACCGGAGAAGCCTGTTACGAGGAACAATGTAAGTCGTCGAAACAAATTGTGATATTGTCGGGAATGTCGCTAAAGATGTTATAGTTCTTCATTCAACTCGACGATGGTCTGCACTGGTCCCATCGCATGGGAGAGCAGAAAGGCGAAGAAGTGGCTTGTAAGTCTGAACAGATTGCGATGGCAAGACGAAAACCCGAGACTAACACCCTTCATAGCCTGGGAAAGTGCAAACAGCAGAGGCCTAACAGTCGACGAAATACACTTTCGATCCGAACGACAGACGCTCCGCCGCCTCCCTCGTTCAGGCGCTTTGATGTTCACGATTCGCACTTATTTTGAGCCCATGACGACCATTGCTCAAGAACCGCATGTGCCCGGTCGGCTGGCGGAAGCCATTCGCAACTGGGATAATGATGTGTCGAGGTATAAGGGACGGGCGCATTGGGATCATCTCCTACTGCCGTATCTTGATGAGCAGCATCGATTACAGACTGATAGTGGGGTGTTGGAGGAGCCGGAGGGGGAGTTTCCGTTTTGATGAAGCCGTCGAGCTGTTGCTAGAGTATTATAGATGCATAAGAAAAGAGGAAGATCCGTCGTAGATGTCGATTCGTCTCAATAACAAGCTACTCATCAGTTTGTTGGAAAATACGTAAAATCAGAAAGAGGCATGTTCTCGCGAAGATAACAGACTTTATCATGTCCATTTGCCCTATACCGCAATAGGAAAGTTTAATGCCCAAAGAAACACCAGAAACCCCACCGAGCCCGGGATCTGCTGGCGCTGCATGTAATCACAAGCTACGTCGCGTCCTCTTCTCTCGCGAACCACCATCTTGTATCAAAGCATAACCCCGCTTCGACACGCCACTTATCGTCCTGTCTTAGGCAACTTGGGTGGATATGGCTGTGCAAGCCGATAAATTGCTCCTCGGTCATGTTGGAGCTCTTTACGAGGCGGGCCACTTTCTTCATAAAACCTCAGATCTTCTAGGTTCTTGTTCGAAGGAAGTGCCAAGTTATCGCTTCAACTTATCTCTACCTAAAATTCTTTGACGTTGTTCGGAATTATCGCCCTACTGACAGAAGTGTGCTATCAAAGCCATGGCTGAAGTACTCCAGCTCACAGCGCCGAACGGCACCGAATATGCTCAGCCGACCGGTAGATGATTCCTTGCCTTTGATTGAAAATCGAGTGTACCAGTTTCTAACACAAGCAGGTCTCTTCATCAACAACGAATTCGTCCCCGCCACCTCCGGCGAGACCATCGAAACAGTTAACCCCTACGACGAAACCGTCATCGCCAAAGTCCAAGCCGCAGGCGAGAAGGACGTCGACTCCGCCGTCGCAGCAGCACGGGCAGCTTTCAAGTCCGGCTCGGAATGGCGAAACCTGACGCCCCAAGAGCGCGGCGCTCTCCTCTGGAAGCTGGGAGATTTGTGCAAGCGCGACGAGCACATTTTGGCCACCATCGATGCCTGGGACAACGGCAAGCCGTTCGATGTTGTGCTTGGCGAGGATGTCGCGGAAACGGTTTCGGTGTTTAGGTATTATGCTGGTTGGGCGGATAAGATTTACGGTCAGACGATTGATGTGGGAAATGCGAAGCTTGCTTATACGAAGCATGAGCCGCTTGGTAAGGCAGACTGGTAGTTGACCTACGGAGGGAACAGACATGCTAATGCGTAGTCAGGTGTGTGCGGCCAGATCATTCCCTGGAACTTCCCTGTGATGGTATGTATGCTCGTGTGGACTGTTAGATGGAGTGATGGCTGACTATTTCGGGAAGATGGCCGCGTGGAAACTTGGCCCTGCTCTAGCATGTGGCAACACCGTCGTACTCAAACCTGCCGAACAGACTCCTCTGTCAGCACTGTACTTGGGCACTCTCATCAAAGAGGCAGGATTCCCGCCTGGCGTTGTGAACGTCGTGCCCGGATACGGCAAGACAGCTGGATCTGTCCTTGCTGGACATCAAGGGGTTGACAAGATCGCTTTTACTGGAAGCACTGCGACCGGCCGCAACATCATGAAGTCCGCTGCAATCAATATGAAGAACATCACGCTTGAGACTGGTGGCAAGAGCCCGCTTGTGGTGTTCGAAGACGCTGACTTGGACCAGGCCGTCAAGTGGTCGCATGTTGGAATCATGGGTAAGGTCCACGTTGCATGACCCGAAGTGTCACAAGACTGACATTGCTCGCAGCCATGGCCGGCCAGGTCTGTACGTCCACATCGAGAATCTACGTCCAGGATTCGATCTACGACAAATTCTTGGAGGAGTTCAAAAAGTACACCCAAGAAAACACCACGATCGGCAGCCAATTCGACAGCAACGTAACACACGGTCCTCAAATCAGCAAGTCCCAGCAGGAGAAGATCCTGAGCTACGTCGACTCTGCAAAATCTGAAGGCGCAAGGCTGGTCTTGGGAGGTGAAGTGTCCAACAAGCAGGGCTATTTCGTCGATCCCACGATTTTCGCGGACGTCAGGAATGACATGAAAGCAGTCCGAGAGGAAGTTTTCGGACCCTTCGTCGTGGTGCAATCGTTCAAATCGGAAGACGAGGTGATCGAGAAAGCGAACGACACTGAGTATGGTCTTGGTGCAGCAGTGTTCACCAAAGATATTGTCCGCGGCCACCGTGTTGCAGGCGAGATCCAAGCTGGAATGGTTTGGGTAAGCACTCATGCCTTATGTTGCAGTCCTATCAGGTCAGAACTAATGCAGCAGCAGATCAACAGCTCGCAGGACAGCCACTTTGGTATCCCCTTTGGTGGGTACAAGCAGAGCGGTATTGGGAGGGAGCTTGGCCAGTATGCTCTTTCGGCTTACACGCAGGTCAAGGCGATTCATGGTAAGCCAATCAACCTAATACATGCATATGCAATGCATTTACTAAGCATGTCGCAGTCAACTTGGGGACTTGGCTATGATCCGACGAGTGATTCTAGCCTGGTGACAGTGATTTTGAGATGGTTCTTCAAGTGTATTCTTGAAAGTCGACTCTTAATTAAGGTTGTCGACTTGAATTTGACTGAGATTGTGTATCGTGTATTGAATGAACGTGGTATGATGATTTAGCCATTCGACGGAAGTACCATGAGATCAATATCCGTTCCGGCAGCACCAAGCCCCGACTGCAATTTTGTTTCGTGTAGGGTTGCTGTTCTGCTCCACAACAACGTGGCCAGCCCCAACAAGACCGGGAACGGAGTTAAGCCCTCCCGATTTCCGGCTCTCGCATTTTTTGATCATGTAAACGGAATATTGGCGTTTATGTCATGACTGGACATTGAACAGTCAGTATATCCGAAAGACACTATATAACAGATGGTCATTTCATAGATTCATCGACCACTACTCAAGTGTTGTTCATGCTAGAGACCTTTCAACGTCGACAAAACTTACACCTTACCATTCTATCACGATCGACTAATCACCGAAATGGCTAACGACAAGACTCTAGTAATGATCACCGGTGGTGTGTAGTATATCTATCTCTTCAACGAATCGTTCCACTGACGACATACAGCAAACAGCGGCATCGGTTTCGAATGGTCTGCCCAACTGATGGAGAAGGGCACATACCACGTCCTCGTATGCTCCCGTTCAGTAGAAAAAGGCCTGGCCGCCGTCAAGGATCTCCAATCTCGCGGATATGCTGGAACCTGTGAGCTCGTGCAGCTGGACCAGACCGACGATGCCAGCATCGCCGCTGCCGTGAAGCACGTAGAATCAACCTACGGCCACCTCCACGTCCTGATCAACAATGCCGCGATCGCTCTCATGGAACCGACCCGCCAGAACATGGCCGACTGCTTCAACACAAACGTCACCAGCGTCTACCTCCTGACGCGCGCTTTCGGCGAGCTCCTCAAGAAATCCACCTCCACGGCGCGTGTGCTCAACATCTCATCCGGTCTCGGCTCTATCAGCATGAAGCTCGACCACAGCAACCCTCTTGCTGCATTGCCGGCGCTACCATACAACTCCAGCAAGACTGCATTGTCCATGGTCACTGCTCAGCTCGTCTACGACTTCAAGGATGACAACGTCAAATTCTTCACCATCTGCCCTGGCTTCACGGTCAGCAACCTTGGACCGCAGAACACGGTGGAGAGTGGAGCTAAGCCGACGGATGAGGCTGTCAGGCCTCTCATGAAGATCGTGGAGGGCGAGCGTGATGCTGAGGCTAATGGATTCTTGCATGCTGGAGGTCAATACCAGTGGTAGAATTCATTGAGATAGCGCCTAAAATTTGATCGCAGGTTAATCGGGTTTTCCATTGCAGAAAAGTCAGCCACAAAGACCCATAATACCTGTATCCATGCTCGTGATCAATGAGAAAAGACTACCGGGCACTATAATAAGCTCCACCAAGCCCTCCTAGAAAACCTGCACCGCCGGCCCTGGAACGGTGTAATTCTTCAAATTGTTATAAATGTCAATGAGCACACCCGGATCGGTCCTCTTATAAAACGTCGTTGGGCTCGCACCACCCGGAACCTTCGACCCACCACCACTGACCATAACATTGACGCACTGCGGGTAATTCTGCGCGCCATTATCGCTCCTCGCGCCGTGCAAAGCGATCATCTCGTGGCGAAGCACATACGCGCCGGCTTTCAGCGACGACGGGATGGTGATGACCCACGAGTTGTTGTTCTTGACCAGGTCGTCTTCGCCCCAGTAGCCGGGCGAGGGGCCTCGCAGCAAGCCGACTTCGCGCAGTTTGGCGAATTTGAGCGCGCTCTTGTCGGCTGTCGTGCAGTTGTTGTTGGGACATGCGGCGATGTAGTCGATTACGGGGCCTTGGTGGCCGGGCGGCCAGGTGTTCCAGTAGAGTTGCACGGTTTGGCCTGCCACCACGGGGATGTGGGCGCGGCCCGGTTTGCCGGATTTGTGGCAGATTATGTCGGGGCTTTGATAGGAGTCTGGCGCTACCTGTGAGATGGGTTTAGTTACGGCTCGATGATTGATCGTATGAGTGGCAAATTACGAAGCCGGAGTCAAGCGCTGTGGTTGACCAGCCGGCGACGGGAGGTGGATTGCTTTGATAGTAGTAGTTCAGATCCCATCCTGGGTAGAATTGGCCATTAGCCTTGATGAGGTTGGCAAAGCCATGGGCGGATGCTTGTGGCACGACATGGAAGAAAACGCCAAGGGAGGCGAGGATGGGTGTGGACAGATGCATCTTGAGAATGCTTGAGGTGGGAGGGTGCCAAGTGATAGGATCGATAGCAACGATCACAGCATGTCTTGGAAGCATCGAACGAATATATAGACTCAAAGCGATTGCTCACGATTGCATACCCGACATCACTTGCTCCGGCTTGTATGAGACCGGAGCGTAGGCGACCGTCGATCAGAGCGTGACCACGGCGTTTCTTTAAGTGGTGAATGACTTGGAATAGGGCTGCATGTTACTCCTTCTTCAACGTGTTATCGAAAAGAGACCATCATGTAGGGCTAGAGTGCCTCACATCAACGGAAGGATAGAGGCCGGCGGAGGGTGGTTGATCGAGCCCGACGGAGCACTGGTCCGTGTTCTGGACTCAGACGAACGCCTCATGGCCGATCAAAGCATGGCTGCTGACAGAAGCCGGGCTAATAGATTGCAATATAGGCACGAGTCAGTCTAGCTCCTGGCAACCGAATGGCTTTGGCGGCGCCACACCCAATCAGAAAATTGGAACTGAATTTGTCCGGCAGAAGTAGGCATCGCTGATTTATCGCTGCAAGCCAAGCCCAGAGAAGCACGGCGAGAGCATGAATGTTGAGAGCCGCAGAAGTAGGCTGGAAAGCTCTATCAGGGACGAGTGGCTCGCGTGAGCCGTTTGTTGCTTAGATGAACTTGGATTGAATTGTGTAAACCGATGCAAATGCAGTTGGAACTCCCAAGAAAAATGCGCACTACTTCAGAGCCGTTATTACCTCCCACGCCCTTTCGGCAACAGCAACAATCAGTGCCGACGGATTGGTCGTCACCATGCCAGGGAATACTGAGGCGTCGACAACGAAGATCTGCGATTACATCGTTAGCATGAAAGTTCAACCATAGAGTGTAAAGTCTCTGAAGGCAGCTCTTACGTTGTCAGTCCCGTACACTTTCGTGTTGGTGTCGACAACACTAGTTCCACCAGTCAAGCCACTGTCCGTGCCCATTTTGGCAGTGCCGACCCAGTGGTTTGCCGTCCGGGCACCCACGGAGTTGGGGTAGTTCTTGACGAAGTCCTCGACGGATTCACTGGCAGTCGGGTATTTCATGGTCAATTTGGAGTTCTTCGCAATGACCTCCTTCAAGTTCTTGATGCCCTGAACGATCGCTGCGACGTCACCGGCGTCATTGACGAAGGGTAATTCGGAAACGGTCATGGTCAGGCCAGGTGTGATGGTCATACGGCCGCGGGATTTCTTGCCGCGGCCCAGGTATTGAGAGATGACCATGGATGTGTTGGCTTCAATGCCGTGTCCCCCCTCGACTCGAGCGGTCCATTGGAGTTGCCTTTGCGTGCCATCTTGCCCTGTGATGATTTCCCAGAACACAGGTCCAATGTTGGGTGCTGCTTGAGCTAGAATGCCCGAACGCTGGTTGAGGTACGCCGTGCGGTCCGATGGGATCGGGTTGGTGTAGGCCTCGTAGAAGTCGTAGAACACTGCGTCCTTGTTGTCAATGACGACGTCGGTGTTCGTATGATCATCGAGGTTCTTTCCGACAGGCAAGTTCAGCCACAAAGACTGAGCAATCATGCTTGGGCCATCGGCACTGTTCTTTACGATATTCAGCTGGTCTGTTGGACCAATGCCAGAACGCATGAGAATCTTTGACGTCCCAAAGACACCGGCAGACAAGATCACACGGCCACCTGTAGCGAGATTGACGGTACCACACTTGCCGGCAGACGTTTGTGCCTCCAGCTCGACACCAGTAGCGCGGCCGCCCGTACGAAGTACGCGCTTGACACCGGTATTCATGATCAATTTGAAGTTCGTCCGTTTCGAGGCCTCGACCAAATAAGTTGCCATGGGGCCACCCCTCTCTCCATTGGAGAACATGTAGGGCGTCTGAGAATAGGCCTTATTCTTGCTTGCAGGGAGTGCATTGGCATCAACGCTAGACCAACCAGCCGCCCCAAGTGCTGAAGCAAGGGTGTTGAAACCCTGCCTGAGGTAAGTCTTGCCGTCTTTCGAAGGGACGTAGGTACCCGGGATCTTTGAGAAAACCCTGCTGATCGCGCCGTTCATGCTGCCAGCTCTCCAGCCCGATGGGAAGTTCTCGTCGAAGTCGGCAGGATTCGGCTTCCACCAGAGACCTGCGTTGACCGCGGTGCCTCCGCCAAGCACACAGCCCGCCATGGACGAGGCGTCCCTACAGGCAATGCCTTCCGAGTCTCTCCAGATCTGATTGCAAAGGCCTGGAACATCGAAGCGGGTGAGATTTGTGCCGGAGAGCCAGTTTGGCTTGATGTTTCCGCCCCAGCGACCAGAAGATGGTGGTCCCTTCTCCACGAGCAACACTTTCTTGCCACTCTCAGCAAGCTTCGCAGCAATCGGGATACCACCGGCACCAGCACCAGCGACAATGTAGTCGTAAGTCTCAGTGCCGGCAGTTTGAGTGGCAGCACAAGCGGCCGTGGTGGTTGTGCTGGTTGGGGTGGTAGTGGTAGTGACACGAGTCGTTGTGGAAGTTGCCTGACTGATCCAGCTGGTGTACGCAGTGTTCCTCATGCTTGCCACCGGCTGGACCGCGATGTTCTGGTACCCGTGCTGGTCAAACAGGGTATCAGGATCGGAAGGTGTAAGAGGCAAGGCGGTATGTTTGGCCCAAGAAAAGACATAGTTGGCGTCGGGCTCGGTGGGAGGGTACCAAGAGCCGATGGCGCCGTTCTGGTTCCAGGCAAAGCAGCCTCGGCAGCGGTAGATGATCTCGAAGTGCGTACTGTTGACGGACTCATGGATCGTGGTGTAGTTGGCCATTCCCGTGTAAAGATCGGGCTGGACGTAAGCACTTATAGCAGCATCAGCGTTTGTATCGTCATTTCGAGATCGTGAGAGCCTTACGTAGCATATCTGAAAGAACCGAGCACCTTTCCAGAATTCGGCCAGAAGGTGACGAGTAAGTTGTTGGTCATCCCTGGGCCATGTGAAATACCCGCCCAACCTTGACCAGAGGACAAGCCGCCGACCATGTGGCCGATGTATTCATCTTGATAGCTTGAAGCTTGGGAAACCGCAGGCAAAGCAAAGCCCATTTTGAAGCCATTAGTACCAGCCTGTGCGCCGACATTGAGCTCCCAAAACTTGATGCCGGTCTTGGGGTCGGTGTAACTCGAGGCCTGCCCGTAAACTGTGGCGCCCAACAGGGCCACGAGCCAGAGAAGAGAAAGCATGATTGAGATCAATCGGAGACACCCTTGGGGATTGCAAGATGTGGTCGCCCTCAGGCGTTGTAATGCGCAAGACGCCCATTATTATACCGTCTTTTACCAGGCGTTCGACCTCTCTGTAATCGAAGCTGCGCGTTGCGTCTTGTCAAGCCCAAGACCGCCGTCGCCATCAATTCCAAACACCGCACCGCTCCGTCACTCCGTGTCCGTGATGAGAGCAGTTAGGAACAGAGGCCAAGTAACTGCTCTGATATTGAGGTAGTTGCACAATCGACTTTAGCCGCCACACGTGGCGCTTAAGCGGGGCGTGGGAATGCCACGCCTGGCTTTTTTCGACAGCGCTAGAACCAGGTACGCCGGAGACCCATGCGTGTCTTAATGCAGTCCGGGGGAGGATCTAGATTAAACGAGCCGCAGGGTGGCAGTCTTTTGGTCAGCAATTTTTATGAGTCCACAAGAAACGTCACACTTGCGGCGGAAGGCAAGTGCAACAAACGGAGAACGGGAAAATGAGACGGTCAACCGTGTGAGGCTAGCACGGAGGAGGAACAGAGTATTGGAGGCATGGGCTGGGCCTTCGCTTGCAACGACACAGTGTGACACTTGAAGGTATAGAATTGTATCACGATGGCTGATCCTGATAATTTGCGAAAGCGCCACAGTCGTGGGTTTGGTGACAAATTCACAGGAAATGGAAATGATGTGAATGTGCATTCGAGACAGCGTGGCTTGCAGGCGCACATGGTAGTACAACGATGGCGGAAACCAATTTTCTGATGGCAGAAAGCTTTGCATTTGACGTCTATTCCTGCAGGGGTTTTCATGTAAGGCAGACAGTCTCAAGCCTTGTACCTGCAACGAGGTGTACGTGTATAGGCAATGATTTGTGGGATGGATGTAGGTGGCTGCAAATGCAAGTAAGCGATCCTGTTGTCGCCTATTGCTAGAAATACGATTGCTGGATTTTATCGTGCCCTACTCGATTCGACGCAAAATAAAGCAATCAAGTCCTGGTGTGCCTGCCACTTCTTCGTATAGACATAGCCCGTTTTTGCGTTCACCAATCGTTTGGCCTGGAATGAAGAATGACCGGAGTCACGCGATACTTCTCGTGCTTGAAGTTCCAATTCTGGCAGCTTGTGGGTTCGAAAGGAAGCCAGATTCGAGAAAGGCAGAGCAAGACTTGCATCGATATCTCGTGCATCATGGCCCTACTGCTATGCACGTGGGATGGTATCTGGCCATTCCACGGACGATGCGCGTTTTCAGAGCGTTCTTGACATGGTCAATCTCCGCGCCATAGGAGCGACCTCCATGGCAACCTTCTCCGTAGCACACGCATTCGAACTTGGAATGCAACAACCATTCATCGAGCCAGGTTTCGTCGAAAGGGTCTAGAAGAAGATCCCTTTATGTGGAGATGTACCACTGGCAACCAATTCTCGGCTCTCAGGGTCGTGTGCCTACGTCGCGCATGTTTGTGGCAATGCTCGAGTTGCTTTCTGGCGATGTACCTTGTATCTTTGCCGAAGGGACGCTGTCTTGCGAGCTTGCATGCTGCAGGCGAGAAGTCACAGGTGTCAGGTCAGAAATAGAAGCAAGTCTTGACTCTCGGTCCCGAGTGCCGGAAGATGCGCTATCGCTGATCAGTTCATCTAGAACGGCGGAGTCCAGGCGGTCTGAGGAGGTGAAAGATGTCCCCGAACCGAGGTTCATCAGACCCTTCTTTGATAGAGGCTGGGAACGAGCGAAACGTTTAGCTGCTTGATCAATCGTATCGATAATTGACTGTCGCTGTGCCTGGCGACCGACGAGGTGGGTTGGCAGCTTGAAGAAGCATGAGACGTCGTTAGAAGCGATCTTGAAGTCATCGAGTGCTTGGGTGTCACCGTCGGTGAGTATCTTCTTGAGGGACTGCAAGTCGTGTTTCACACCAGATGCGCTGTTGTATCGTTCGTCCATGGCTTTGTGTGTCATTTTCTGGACAATCGCAGACAGAGCGTCCGGCACATCTGGTCTGATGCTGGTCGCCTTGGGCATACGTCGGGAGAGCACATTCTGCATGATCTCGAGCGGCGTGTTGCCAGCGAAAGCGGGAATACCTGTCAGCATCGTCCAGAACAGAATGCCTAAACTGTAAATGTCGGTGCGACTGTCTGGTTCTGCTGGAAGGCGTCCTGTTTGCTCAGGTGCGATGAACTGTAGTTTATGCTCGACGCCACGTTGAGCAGTGAGGCTTGACCAGCCAGCGGACGTCAACCCATGCTCGAAGCTCCTAGCACCTGAGCCAAAGTTGATCAAGCGCACATGACCGGTGTCCTTGTTGTAGTGGAACGCATCGCCGCGCAGTTCACCGTGGACCATCTCATGCCCGTGATGGAGTATCTCGCAGCATTCGCTCGCCCCGATGGCGAAGTCGAGGAAAGTCAACAAGGGCGTCTGCTTGTTGCGATCAGCACCCAGCTCCGCAGGCGAGGTTGCCTTGTAGAAGTTCGGCCCAAACTCGACAATGTCGAACAAGTAGTTGCGGCCGGGTGCTTCGATCACACTGACAGCCAGAGGCTTATCTCCAGGCTGCTTCGCAGGCAGGCGGTAAAAGTTCAATGGCCTAACAAAATGTACATTGTCCTCCTCGGACAGCTTCCTCAATGCGACCGCCTGCTTGTATTCACGCTCCAGACGTAAGGCATGCTTCGACACGCGAGCAATCACGTACAGCTCCTTCTCTTTCTCGCCATCAGATGAGCCTGGTGCGGCGAGCGAGGCCGAACCCGAGGTATCATCGCTTTGGTCATAGTCGGAATGCGTGCGCACGCTGCCTGGCCGGGAGGATCGAGATGGACTCTTGGGATCTAGCAAAGAGCTCGGTGACTTCCGTTTGCCAAAAAAGTGCCAGTCGTCGTAGCTTGAGTGGAAGGGTATCACTTCCTCCGAGAAGGCGTAGTCGGGAGCGCCCTCGGCAAGGCGCTCAAACATTCGTGCGACACGCTCGGGCTGGACATTTTTGGGCTTCTGTCGTTGAATCGTTCTCTCGTCCATGGTGATATGATGTGCGCTTCAGATCATGGCTTTCGTGTACTTCGTCAGGCTGTGCAAGAGTCGCCGTAAACAGGAGGGTTTCAGTATGTGGGTATGCCGTGACCGTTTGGAGATGGCAAGGTCACGAGTGGCTGGCTTGCGGGCAGCGAGGCGGATCAGTGTGGAATTGGTAAGGCTGGAAAATGGAAGAGAAATATCAATGGAGAGAGGCCTTTGGCTTTGTGGTTTCTGTGTACTGGTATTATGGATTTGTGCGTGAGGTATTGTGATTCAGAGGTTGTCGCAACAAATGATGACCTAGGCGCAGTGCCGCCTGCTTGCAACAGGCCCTCCACCTTCTGAGAGCTGCTGCTTGGCCTGACTGGACTGGACTGGTCGTAACCAGCTGGTGGGGTCTTTACTTTACCTCCTACGTAGGCTGTATGCCTCTGAACCCTCGCAAAACAGTACTCGGTGCATGAGACTTACTACGACAACCCGTCCACTTTCCAGTGAACGCGTCTTACAAGATCGCCAACCAAAAGATTTCCCCGTCGACCGCGTGCACTCGCCTGCACAGTCCGCACAATCCTTTTGACTCCCACCACCATACGATGCAGATACCACTTTCTTAAGCTCCGACCTACAGATTCAGCGCAAGGTTGGAGAGAATGGCAGACCACCCGGAACCGGAACACAGGGCGGCCGACAGTCCTTCCGAGGACGACGAGCCCATCCCAAAGCCTCGAGAGCTCCCCTTGGACTTGCCTCGATCCCTTGATGACCGCAAGAGCTATCCCTCATACAACCAAGAGACCGAGTATTACGATGCCTGGCAGGGTGAGCCAATTACACAGACATGATTGCCTATCCCGCTCTTGAGACTCATACCCTCCAGGCCAGTCCCAATTCCTTTCAGCTCCCACACTCGCCAAAACTACCAATTTCAATCTATCCTTGCACGAGCCCGACGATAGCGATGCCTTTGACGGAAATGACGAAGCACGCATGGCGCAGATGCTCAACTTGCAATCCCGCCAAGGCGAAGGCGAAGACGCTGGAGAGGCGGCCGAGGAAGACGTGCTGAAGGACGACCAGCTGTCGCGTGACCAAAAGGCGAAAGCACTGCAGGACTTCTTGTTCATGGCCGCTAGCAATGGTGATGCGCAGCGAATCGAGCGACTAGTGCGCGGCCCTGCATCTGATCTCGTGGAAATCGACGCCGTGGATGCCGAAGGGACACCGCCGATCGTATATGCGAGCTGCTTCGGGCATAAAGAGGTGGTACTTGGGCTGCTGAATGCGGGCGCGACAGTTGATCAGCAGGACAGGAACCAGTGGACAGCTCTCATGTGGGCCATGACCAACAGACACAAGGACATTGCGAAGACACTGCTGGACCACGGAGCATCTACAGAAGTCAAGTCTTCAAGCGGCAGGACCGCGCTGGATTTTGTCTCCCCGAACAGTGAGATGTCGGAATTTTTGCAGCACAGCGGATACTCCATAGGCAACGCCGGAGTCACAGATGACTTTTACAACGCTGGATTTTCACAAGATCGATTTGAGGAGGAGCTTGCGGAAAGCGAAATGAGACGAAGGATGATGATGGAGAGCGCAATGAATCTGGAGGTCGACTTGGGAAATCTAGGCCTGGATGAGCAGCCAGAGCCCATAGACGAGTTGGAGGAAGCACAGACTTTCGTCTGGGACCGCTGTCTGAATGATCAAATGTTCGTCTTCATGGAGAACGACATTGAACACATTCTAGACATTGTCATCACGAACATGACTCCCCAACGAACGGCATCGCAAAAGCCTGTGCCTGCCAACATCATTTTCTTGGGTGCGAGATATGCATGTTACCACGCAGACAAGGAATTGCTGGCGGAGTGGCTCGTGTCTTCGCAGGAGAAGGTTTATGCCGTTGTTGACAAATGCCAGTGGGATATGACCATTCTGGCATTCTGGATCTCGAACGCGACCCTACTCCTCTATTACTTGAAGAAGGACCCCGGTCTCACACAGGAGACGACACAATTCCAAGCGCAGATGGCTGAGCTCATCCACGAAATCTACATCCTCATTGTTCGAGATGCAGAGAGACGAATGGACAAAGTTCTGGACACTGCTATTCTTGACCACGAGACCATCCCAGGATTCGAAGATATCGCTTTCCAGAACGAGTGGAAGTTCCTCCGATCAAAGCCCAAAGTCAAGCCTGAACCAGCCGACAAGCGCTTCCGACCACCCTCACCCAAGCGAAAGGCGCAAATATCACCGCGGAATATCACATCCCTCCTGTCGTCAACACTATTCGTGCTAGACCTCTACGACGTGCACTCTGTGATTACTGCGCAGATTCTGTCACAATTACACTATTGGCTGGGTGCAGAGATTTTTAATAGGATAATGTCCAACAAGAAATATCTCGCGCGCACAAAGGCTATGCAGATTCGCATGAACATATCCACCTTAGAGGATTGGGCGAGGACGAACAATCGCCAGCCGGAGCATTACGAGGGCGGGATGACCACACCTGTCGGCGAACCGACGATCGATGCTGCCCGGAGACATCTGGCTCCTGTTGTCCAACTCTTGCAGTGGCTGCAATGTTTCTCGTCGCTAGGTGAGGACCAGGAGGCAATGGAGACCACCATCCAACAGCTTCCGACACTTTCTACAATGCAGTTGCTGCATGCAGTCAAGTACTATCGCGCAGAGGTTGGGGAGAAGACTCTCAGCAAGCCCGCGATGAAGTCCGTCCAGGAGATCAAGATACGATTGAACAAAGCTGCTGCCGAGTCGCCAACCGTGTCAGAGCAGCAACCTCCGGGAACACCTCAAACACCCGGAGCGAACAATGGTCTCAGCAAAGACGATGATGATATTCCCGAGAGTAACCTGCTTAACCCCGGGCTTCTCTTGCCATTTCACCTGCCCACATCGACTGACATGCTGGTGAGCTATGGCGCGGGTTTTGGCGGCGTGAACAAGGAGCGAGAACGTCGCTATATCCCATCGGTTCCTCCAGAGTTCTTGGTCAAGCTGGATCCAAATGGCGGCCAAGGAACGAAAGACATCTATGAAAGTGCAAGATGGAGCGAAAATGACAGTTCTTGAGGGTTTCCCTTTTTCCGACCGACGACAAACGATTTTCGCACGTCAGGCCGGCCTCTTCGGCGAAATTATTATGAGTTTCAGGTGATATCGGCGGGCTCCGCGCTGGCGCTTCACCTGCGTTCTCCGCATATGACCCCAAAGCATCGAGTAAACGATTCACCCCAGCAATCACCGCTATCGGCAACTGGTGGGGTGCCAATGCTACGCTGCCCTGAAGCCCCGCGCCAATATAATAACAGTCATTTTTTTGTTCAACCAGCATAGCGAGAATCTAGCATATTCATTCTGCAAAGAAAGAAGAAAACAGAAAGAAAACAAAAATGGAAGCGCCAATTGTATCACCCGAAACCGTCCAGGATGTCGTCGACAAGACGGCCGTTAGACCAGTTGCTGCCGAATCGATCGACAAAACGTTCAATGACAGCATAGGTTTGTTTCTGCTTGTAAGCACATAATTGACTCGAGAATTGTGTCTAATAACAAGCTATAGATCTCGTCAACAGCGCCCTCGGATCCCGCATCCTCTCCTTCTCCGACGAATGGTTCGCCGCCGCCGAGAACCTGTACAACCCCAAACCGCCCGTCCGCAAACCGGGCGTCTTCACCTACGCCGGCGCGTGGTACGACGGCTGGGAGACTCGCAGACACAACACCGAGCCCTTCGACTGGGTGGTGTTCCGGCTCGGCGTGGCCTCGGGCAAAGTCAGAGGCGTCGAAGTCGACACCGCCTTCTTCAACGGCAACCAGGCGCCCGAGGTAGCCGTGCAAGGCTGCTTCGCGTCCGACGACAAGGAGGACGAGATCAAGAGCAAGGACTTCAGCGGCTGGGAAACAATCCTGCCCAAGCAGGAATGCGGCCCCAGCCAGAGACACGGCTGGCTCTTGCCTGACGGCTCGGACAAGGCGTACACGCACGTGCGCCTCCAGATGTTCCCCGACGGCGGCATCGCGCGCTTCCGCCTGTTCGGCGAGGTGATCCCCGTGCTGCCGCAAGACGCCAGCGCCGTCTTCGACCTGGCCGCGACGGTCAACGGCGGCGTGGCGGTCAAGTGCTCCGACCAGCACTTCGGCAAGATCGACAACCTGCTCCTGCCCGGGCGTGGCGTCGACATGGGCGACGGGTGGGAGACGGCGCGCTCGCGCGGCGACCACATCGACTGGACCATCATCAAGCTCGGCACGCCCGGCGTCATCGACCGCCTCGTCGTCGACACGGCGCATTTCCGCGGCAACTTTCCGCAGAAAGTGCAGGTTTTCGCCGCTCCCGCTGCGGACCAGACGCCAGAGCATGAGGATCAGGTGTGGACGGAGATTCTGGCGCCGCAGAAGACGGGCCCGGACGCGGAGCACGAGTACGGTTCGCAGGTGCTGAAGGATGTTAGTGGTGTGAAGTATGGGTTTGTCAAGATGGTCATTATTCCCGATGGTGGTGTTAAGCGCATTCGCGTGTTTGGAAGGAGGGGTTGAGTTGGGCGGTCTTGAAAAGGTACTTAGGTAGTTTCGACAAAAAAAGAAAGAAAGGAAAAGAATCCCAACAATCTTTGATCTCATCTTCAACTGGTTTTGCTGACTATGTAGCTTGAAGACATGAGCGCCTGTCAGTTAACCCTCCTTGCCAAAACAAACGGTACAGTCGAACCTCTCGTCAAAGACCTTCCCTTTGTGAGATCTTTGACGCCAGCGCCCGGAACGAAAGCTTTGTTATACATACGTTCCTTTCCCTTTTCAGATCGAGAGGCCAGGTGGGCGGTGAATAAGATCAACGGGCCGCTCTTGAATCCGACTGCTGGATGTTGGGTAAAAGGGCGATAATGTGTAGGCAGGTAGTGTTTGGATGTCATGACCACGGATGATTGAAAGTCAATCACGTTATTGGGATCTTCGTACTGTACGTTTTGAGTGCATATCCAATGACTGAGTTGCTCATCAGATCGAACTTGAGGAACGGTAGACCTCGGCCTTTCGACTCCACTTCTTTTTGCTCACTGATGAACAATGGCGATTTTGATACTTGGTCTCGCTCGTCGGACGCTTTGGGAATGGAATGTACTGCGGATGGAACCTTTCTCGTCGGGTAGGTTTCCTCGATATTATTTTCTCTTTGATATATGAAAAAGCAAAAGAAACGAACGAATGCTGGCTAAAACTACGAATACACTCCTACTCCACTGGGAGCTGGAAAATCCTCGGCCCTCACAGTCAAATCATGGTCTCCAAAGTCATCGTTCTAAGCGACACAAGTAGCCTCAGAGTTCTTGACCTTGAAGTTCTCCTTCTGCTTATCCGCATCGGCACTGGTGGCAGCGTAAACCTGCTTCTGGCCGTAGTAGTTGCAGTAACTGCCGGCCTTGGCGTCGGTGATCTGCGCCTGCAGCTTGAGCTCGTTCTTGTCGCTGGCGGTGTCGATGTAGGCGTACAGCGTCTCGGCCTTGTTCTTCTTGCCCGTGGCCTTGCACTTGACGTAGTCCTTGTCGTCGAGCGTGCCCTCGCAGTGCGCGCCGGCGTCTTTGTAGGACACGTCGAAGTAGTAGTTGCAGCCGACGGTGCAGCCGAAGACGAAGTTGGAGACGGAGAATTTCTCGTTGGTCGACTGTTGTTGCTTGGCGGGCGCGGCGGCCGCGAGGGAGGCGGTTGCGAGGGTGATGAGAGTGGAGGCACGCATTTTGGTTGTGTTGGTGGTTGGTTTGATTTGGTTTGGTTTGGGAGAGGAAGTGGTCAAGAGGTTGGTTTTGTTGGTTGATGAGGACTGTTGTTGAGTGTTGGATCGAAGTGTTGATTGTGAGATGATGATTTCAATCCACCAGAAACGGGGAACGACAACGACGTTATATACCTACGGTTCCATCGATCTAGTCACGGGTCTTGGGAGAGGCCAGGTCCGTCATTAGCCATTGGTGTCGTCCCCAGTCCAGAGTGAGGTCACAGGCAACGTCTTGCCTTTAGCAAATACGAGGTGGGCCCCGGGAGAGTCTCTCGAGGCTAAACCGCGAAAGGACGCTTTGGCCGTGACTCGTGGCGCCCGAGACTTGAAGATCTTGCTTCTATTCTTACGCGAGCCTACTTTTGAATGGGGCAAGCCTGCCGATGCTCCCAATATGCTTTTGCTCTGCAGAGGCAGCGAGAAGGCCAGGGTCCCGAGCGAGAAGTGATATGCGCATGATGGTCTGCTCGTTTGCGTGTCCTACATCGTATAGTGCCCACTGCTTTTTTAGTGAAATAATATGCCTCAGCTTTTCGTCACGGGGTCGTAGCATTGTCTGCATCGGCAGTTTCGAAAGTTCGTATTCTTCCCGGTCACTCTTGGGACGTTAATCTTGCTGAGATTGTGCGAGTGACATGGGACTGAATCACAGCAGAGAGAAGCTCGGGACGTTGATTGCACTACAAAGGAGACTTGACGCGTGCGTTGGACAAGTCCAAAGGCAGGTCTTAGCGGTGGCTCTTCGGACGTCCCTTGCGAATTGTGGTATAGGTGGCAAACGGCCTTTGGCCATCAAAGGCCTGTTCGACCGGCAAACCCGTGGTACTCACATTTGTCAGTACGGTGGTAGTATTGACCTACCATTAGGGCGGCTGGCCGATACGAGAGCGCTACAGCATCGAACGAAGGCTACCCTCGTCAATGGTTTGTGCAAGTCTGCCAGGAGTCGCCTCCGGGTGTGGGCGAGGCGCAGCGTGGTCGGACTGGCTGGCTTTGTTGACTGTTCCACCACGCTGTTATTTTCAGGCCCAGGCGATATGCTAACCCACGGATCCACCGGAGCAAGCCATGAGAAGTGCAAGTATTTTAAGAAATGTTGCATGTCTAACAAAACAACAAAAAGTCGTGGCGTCCGCCCAATCCTCCCGCCATCCTCCCTCGCCCTTCCCCAAGCAATCCTTCCTTCCCGCCCGGAGCCAAGGGCCATCAAGGGCAAGGGGAAAAGGACGCGGCTGGTGACGTTCCTGTTTGTGGAGAGAGGCTGCGGGCTTGTGGGGAGAGACAACGTCGACAACCTCGGAGGACAAGACATGGAAGAGGGGAAGATGTTCCTACGACGGGCAATTGCTTGCAAATCGAGTTCCAAGCCAGTAATTGCTGTCTGCCACTCACTTCTGCTCTCATGGCGCGATCGTCCGTTCAACCGGCGCATACCAAGACCACCAAGCTCGGCTCCCCGTCAACCAGCATATTCATACATTTACATGTACGCACGCCGTAGCATCTTGTCTGTAGGTTGATAATCATTTCCCTGTCATTGGCACTTCTTTCTCTTGTACAATAAGCCCTCCAACCTACATTCATCAATCGATCAATCGACCCATGCCGCCACAATGAGCACCCGCAGCCTCACATCCGACGTGCACGCCGCCTCCCTGCAAGATCCCACCAAGTTCTGGGCGCACCAAGCGCAACAACTGACCTGGAGCACGACACCCACCTCGGCTTTCAGGAAGTCAACGAGAAAGCTGCAAGACGGCACGTCCCACGACAGCTGGACCTGGTTCCCCGACGGCGAAATCAGCACGTCCTACAACTGCATCGACCGACACGTCGAAGCCGGCCATGGAGACACCACCGCCATCATCTGGGACAGCCCCGTGTCCGGCAGCAAGCAGCGCATCAGCTACGCAGAGCTGCAGCGCGAAGTCGCCACTCTGGCGGGCGTGTTGCGGGAAGAGGGCGTGGAGAAGGGCGACGTCGTGCTCATATACATGCCCATGATCCCCGCGGCTCTGATTGGAATTCTCGCGACGATCCGGCTGGGAGCCATTCACGCTGTGGTGTTTGGAGGTTTCAGTGCGAATTCGCTGGCGCAGAGGATTGAAGCGAGCGAGCCCAAGGCCATCCTCACGGCTTCTTGTGGCATTGAAGGTGCGAAGGGGCCACTTTCCTATCAGCCCATGGTGCGGGGAGGGATTGAGCAAAGTCCTCACAAACCTGCAAGGACTATTGTTTACCAAAGAGAACAGAGTCGCTGGGATGGCGTGCGAAAAGAGCAGGGTGAGAGAGAGTGGCAGAGTCTGGTAAAATCGGCGAAAGAGAGGAAGTTGGTTGCTGAGAACGTGCCCGTCAAGAGTGGCGACGGATTATACATCATCTACACAAGCGGAACAACAGGGCTGCCAAAGGGTGTGCTGAGAGAAGCAGGCGGCCACGCGGTCGGGCTGAATCTAAGCATTCGATATCTCTTCGGCATCAAAGGCCCTGGGGATGTCATCTTCACGGCCAGCGACATCGGCTGGGTCGTCGGCCACTCTTACATCTGCTACGCGCCTCTGCTCGCCGGAGCGACCACTGTTCTCTTCGAAGGCAAGCCCGTAGGAACACCAGACGCCAGCACGTTCTGGCGAATCCTGGACGAGCACAAAGTCAACATTCTATCCACAGCACCAACCGCCCTCCGAGCAATCCGGAAAGAAGACCCAGAAAACAAGTTCTTCGAAGAGCGAGGGCGCAAAGGCGGCCTCAAAGCCCTGCGCGGCCTCTTCCTCGCAGGCGAACGCAGCGAGCCCTCCATCGTCAAAATGTACGACGACCTCCTGGCCAAACACGGCGCGCCCAACGCCCACGTCATCGACAACTGGTGGTCGTCCGAGTCCGGCTCCCCCATGACAGGCCTGCCCCTCCTCCCCTCCACGGGCCTCAACTACACCGACACCAGCGGCACCGAAACCCTGAAAATCAAACCCGGCTCGGCCGGCAAACCCATGCCGGGCTTCGACATCCGCATCGTCGACGACTCCGGCGACCCCGTGTCTATGGGCACCATGGGCAACATCGTGCTCGGCACACCCCTGGCTCCCACCGGCCTGACGACGCTCTGGAACGACCCCGGGCGTTTCTACAAAAGCTACCTGAAGCGCTTCTCCGGCCGCTGGCTGGACACGGGCGACGCCGGGATCATCGACGAAGACGGCTACGTGCACATCATGGCGCGCAGCGACGACATCATCAACGTGGCCGCGCACCGGCTCAGCACGGGCGCCATCGAGCAGGCCGTCAGCGCGCACCCGGGAGTCACAGAATGCGCCGTCGTCGGCATCCCGGACGCGATGAAGGGCCACGTGCCGTTTGCTTTCATCGCTGTCGCCGGCGATGGGGAGCCTCCCGCCAATCTGCTCAAGGAGCTCAACGAGAAAGTCAGAGAGTCCATCGGTGCCATTGCGAGTTTGAGCGGGTTCATTGCCGCCCCGGGGATTATTCCGCGCACGCGCTCGGGGAAGACGCTGAGGAGGGTACTGAAGGAGTTGTTGGAGAATGCGGTGGAGGGGGATTTCGGGAAGGACGTCGCTGTGCCTGCTACGGTGGAGGATGCGGGGGTGGTTGAGAAGGCGAGGGGGGCTGTTAGGGAGTATTTTACCGAGGGGGAGGGGAGGAAAGTGAAGGCGAGGCTTTGAGGGGGGGTGTTTGGAGGTTCTTCGGGGATGGGAGTGGATGGTGTTGTTGTCGCAAGATCGCGGACGGTGCTTTTCTTTTGGACTGGGCTGTTTTGATACTCTTGCTGGTTTGTCGATGAGTACCTACATGTAGCCGGTAGATGGTTCTTCGGACGTCAATGTTATTTACACGATATAATGAAACACGAAAAGACTTTCATCTCTGGTCATTCATCCTCCCTTCGCGTGATCGGGTCTTCAAGAGCAGAAACATCCCCACTACATTCTCATTGCTCTTCACTATCACCCCTTCCATGTCGCGTCTGTATATAACCACTCGAAAGCACGTCAACCTTGCAACTCTTAACGCCAAACTCTATGACTTTGAGAACAGTCTCGGCGGATGGTAAGGGTGGTGGTGATTAAGAATAGTAATATTTCATATATATCAACCAAAAGGAAGAAGCGCATCGAGGCGGTAGGCGGTAAGAATACCAACCAAAACAAAGAAAAAAACCGCCCGAACATCCCACGTCGCTGCCCGTCGCACAAAAGCAAACAGCATCAGGTGATCCATGTCACCACGTCCAGCCCTCGAGGCTTGAATATCCCCAAGCTCTCGACGCTTTTCCCTTCCAACGTCATGTTCTCTTGCATCCCTTCTCCCTCGTGGTCGAGAAAAGCCTTTTTTGCCTTCCAAATCGACCTGCTCTGCTCTCATCTTCCCTCACTTTTGCCCTTAAAACAAACAATCCAAACAACAGCAACAAGCCAACGCACCCGCGATACCCGCACAGATACCTCCCGCCGAGCTGCCTCCTCCCTGGTTCCCGCGATCGTCATAATACCCTCCCTGCGGCGGGTAGCCCTGCTGAGGCGGGTACGGCTGCTGCTGGTACTGCATGGGGGGTTGCTGGTAGGGCGGCTGGCCGCCGCCGTAGTAGTCGCCGGGCGGAGGGCCGTAGGGTCCCGGCCCGCCCATGGGGGGCGGTGGGCTGCCGTATGCGCCTTGTGGTGGTGGGCTGCCGTACCCGCCGTCGTAGGCTTGAGGGGGGTAGCCGGGGGGTGGAGGGGCGTAGCCTTTGTCGGCCATTTTGTGTTGTGGTTGTGGTGGTGGTTGGTGGTTGGTGCCTGGGACGAGGGCTACCGAGGCTGTTCGCTTTGCGAGTTGTACCTTAGGTAGTTTGCGGGGAGGATCTCAGGGACTCGTTCGATTGCCGAGTTGGTGTGGCGTTGTTGGTGTTTGGGCGTTTGCTCAAGGGCGGATTATGAGAGATGGGATTGTTTGTTAGGACTGATGAACAGAACAAAATTGCCACTCGAACACAGCAGGAGAGTTCGAGAAAGGTATCGGCGAGCTCGGAGCATGGGCGAGGGTTAGGCGGTAGTAATATACTAACGGCCATGCTCCATGTCTGGGCGAAGCTCTCGGCAGCGCGCGGCGACTGCACGCAAGAAGAGGGCGCAGCAGGAAGTGTGAGGGACCGCGTGTGGCAAAGCAATCTACATACGCGCAATCGTGGTCATGCGCTTCTTCACGATGGTTGATATTGGCTGTGGCGTATTTCCTCGAATATGCAGCCTGTATCGCATGCGTACGTCGACTTGTTTAGCTGCAATCAACATCTTTCATCGGCCCTACAAGGTTGAGCTTCGACCATGTTTCGCGGAATAAAGACGCCGAGGGGATGCTTGGCTGGCGGCAAGTACTATTGCGAACCAAGATCTCAGGTTCAGTCTTCATGCGGAGCGGGCGTGGGATAGCCTTACCCGGTGAGGCGGGTTTGCCGCCAAAGCTCTGTGTTGTTATTGGGTACACAACCGATGCGCATCACTTTGTCCAGGCAGTGAGACGCTTCACTTCATTTTGGGTGCCTGCATTGTGGGAAGTTGGATGTTGCCAATACCTGAGTTACAAATTGCACAGCGTTCAATCTGGCTATCGGCATATCTACCCTAACTCATCATCGCCGTCTTCGTTGCTCGTCCTCCCTCCATCGATATCGCCCCAAGCCGACTCGAAACATTCGCCTTTCCAAGCCCATGCCACGCAGTAATGACTAGCGAGCAACTTCCACTCTTCCACTTCATCAAGCCACTCCAACTTCTCAACCCGCTCCCTCTCAGCCTCCGAAACCCACGCATCGCTCTCCCAAATCTCATGCACGTCCCTGGCACCTTGCCTGTCGAATCCCGCCAAGCGAAGCCTTTGCCTCTGAACATCCAGTGATGAATATCGTTTCAGAGTCTGCATGTGAATCCCGCGAGAGGCCAGGTTGGACACCATCGTCCTGCCGAAAGCGTCGAATGGTCGCACTGGCTCGTAGATAACTATCCCCGTGGGACCTGTGACGCGATCCGTGAAATATTTCACTGCGTTGGAGGCTTGCTCTGGCGGCATGTAGCAGAGGCAGCACTCGCTGAGGATGAGCGTGGGTAGATCTGCTTCTATACCAGGTAGAGATGGTGGTAAGTCGCGGAGGTCGACGGAGTGCAGGTGATATGAGCAGCCGGCATCTTTGATATTTTGCAATTGATTAGCGAGTGCTTGTGATCGCTCGAGAACGGATTTTTTCGCGTTGATGTTCGTTTCGAAGTCGAGTTCGTGGTAGACAATCCCGGATCCTCCAGCGTGCTCTCCAACCAGCCGCAGGAATCGCGTATCTGATCCAGCGCCGAGTGAAATTATTTGCTTTCGAGTTCCCGGTTCGGATTGTAGAAAATGAAGCACGAGTTTGTCGATAGCCGTGCTTCTCACGTAGGTGCCTCGATTGATGATGGGATACCGTCGAGGTATCTGCTCTCCTGGCTTCAGGAAGGCTTTTGCATAGGGATCTGAGAGGTAGCCCAGCTCCAAGGCACTCAATCTACTGGAACTTGCATCGTAGTCCGTTTGTTGAATGATGCGATCTTTGGATGAGGTAGCATCTTCGTCGGTCCCGCCACCGGCAGTCGATGGACCACCTCTACCACCCCGTCTGCTTCCACGCCATCGCGGTCCACCCCTTCCAGTGCGGAGTGTGTTGAGATTCGGTATACTCGCCATTGACCATTCGAAGCTTGTCTTCACTTTGGGTGGAGAGTGGCAAGCGCGAGCCGCTGCTGCGATGTACGAAAGCGGGAAGTTTTCCGACGGAGCATTTTTCCCAGGCAGAGAGAGGAAAGCTTCATTGGATGAAGTGAACTTCGAGATCGTATCAAATACTGCAACCTCAACACCACAATCTGCCACGCACACACCACACTCTCTCTACAGCTGGAGCACGACGACCCATCGCATAGATTTGCCCGCAACACATACACATACGACCACGAATTCGGCGCGCGCGCGCAAAGCGAGGGAAGATGTCTGAGGAAGCCAACCGCGATCTGTAGGCAATACCAGCATGAGCATCTTGCGCAAACTCGACAACTGACAGCATGAATAAAGGTCGCGCATGTGGCGCATCCTGCGCAACACCAAGCAAATGTGCGCCGACAGGGTATGCGCTTCTCTCCTCTCCCAGCCCGCCTAATTAGCCAAACCCTCAAGAAAGAAGAAAGCACGATCTGACCAACTCCTGACTGCAGGGCTACGAACTGACCGACGACGAAATCAACATCTCCCTCGACGACTTCCGCCAACAGTACGGCGACGACACCGGCGGCCCCGCCCGCGCGAAAATGGCCTTCACCGCGCGTCCCTCAGAAGCAATGCTCCAGCGCTACACTCCCATCCCCCGACCGGGCGAAGAGCCTCGCGAGCCGGAGATCGGCCTGATCCACGTGGAATTCAGCCCGGACACGAACGTTGGCATCAAGCAGCTGAAGCAGTTCGCGCAACTGCTGGACGAGAAGAAGTACTACACGGGCGTGTTCATCACGGGCGCCAACGTCACGCCCTCGGCGCTCAAGATCATCCCCTCACTACTCCCCACCGTCCTCGAGATCTTCAAGGAGGAGGACCTGCTCGTCAATATCAGCAGGCACGAGCTCGTGCCCAAGCACGTCCTGCTCAGCCCGGAGGAGAAGCGCTACCTGCTCAGCCGCTACCGCTTGAAGGAGACCCAGCTGCCTAGGATACGCATTGATGATCCTATGGCGAAGTACCTTGGCTTGAGGAGAGCGCAGGTCGTGAAGATTATTAGGAAATCAGAGACGGCGGGCAGATATGCGAGTTACAGATGGGTTATTTGAGTGGCTCGGAAAGGGAGGGGAAAAGAAAAAAATTTCAATGGTGTCGAAGGGAAGCATGGCGCAAGGAGTTTCTGTTTTTCGTTCAAGCAAGTTGGTCCGGACGTACGACTGGTGTCTTTTTTGTGTGCTACTACTACCACTATTGCAAGAAAAATCCCGCACGCTTTGCGCAGTGAAGCTGTGGTTGTAAGATGAATGCTAAGTTTCGAGGGGAATCAGGAAAGGCGAAGGAGTGAATATCAGCACTATAAACATTCTTATCTTGATACACTGTCCCGAGATTTTGCGGACCCAATCGGCCACTTTTGATATTCATCAGACGCTCGTGCTGCGTTCCACGATGGCAGCAAAAAAAGGCAGGCAACATGACCAGGAGAGGTTAGGATGAACTGTGTCATCTGTTTGAAGTACGATGGCTCTCTCCCGGGCGTTCTGGAACATTGAGGCCTTGCGATTCTCGACTGCCTACTCGTCTTCGCAAGACATGTGACCGTATGAGGATCAAAGCACACATTGGAGCAGTTTCGCACTGCCCACCGCAACGCATGCGTAGTCAAGCCATTGATGTGCTTCTGCTGTCATAATCGATTGAGAGTCGTGCGTTCAACCCGACCTTTCAACAAAGACAACTCTCGTGTTGGGTCATGCGGAAGCGATCCGACGTGCGCGTAGTCGCGGGCCTAGAACACACGCACGTAACAAAAGCAATAGCGTATGGAAATTCATCAATCGTATTCGTCCTCGACGTATACCTTCATCATTGCATCGTCAATCCACCAATTTCCAATACCCATCACAGCGTATACACAAACTCCGGATTCTCCCTATCCGTCAAATCCAACCACTCCTGATTCTCCAACCTGACATAACTCGGCTCCGCTCTCAGCAGCGCCTTCTTCGCATTCTGCCTGCGACAATACCAGTAAATAAAAAGCATGTCCAACAAACAAACGCCCCAGCAGACGATAATCGTGATCTCGGCGGGCACGTAGCGAGGCCCGTCTTTGGGCCTGAACGTCTGCGGGCCGATGATGTTGCCCACGCAGTAGCCGATCAGGTACAGGGCCGCGACGGTGGTTTTCTTCGTGTACCCTGCCACGTTGGTGGCGATCAGCGACAGGAAGGCGACGAAGGGGGTCGGTGAGGCTTGGGTGAGGTAGTAGCCTGCCAGGCGGCCGCTGGCGTTTGAGAGCGGGAGGCCAACGATTAGACACATGCCGAGGATGGCGATGATCAGGCCTATCGTGCTGATTAGAATGCGGTTTTTGTACCGGTCGCCTGCAAAGCCGCACGCGATCAGGGCGATGACTTCGACGGCGCCGCCAGGTGTGGCGTAGAGGAGGGATTCTTGCGAGCTGTAGCCGAAGGATTCGATCAGTTGGTTGAAGAAGTTGGTGATGCCGCCTGGGCGATTGTTAGTATGGGAAGGGAGTTTTCCGTGTGTGCGCAGGATGGCTTACCGTTGGGGATGTCGGCGACGAGAGCGTAGAAGACGAAGGCCCAGGTAAGGGGGTCGGTGAGGGCTTCGCGGAGTTGGTACCATTTGAAGTGCTTGTTGCCGATACCTTGCTGGTTGATGCGGACGCGCTCGACGGCTAGGATGCGGTCTTCCTTCTTCAGCCAACGGGCGTTCAGTTGGTTGTCGGGGACTGTGAAGAGGAAAATGACACCAATGACTGCAGTCAAGAGTCCGGTGAGGAGGAAGACAATCTTCCAGCCAGCGATGGCAGCCGGATGTGCTTCGACACCCCTCGCGATCCCGTAGGCTACACAGCCGCCGAAGATCTGCGCGAACCCGTTGAAGGAGAACCAAATGGCCGTTCGCGTACCTTGCTCGGCCTTGGTGTACCATTGAGAAGTGATCAAGGCGAACCCAGGCGTCACGGCAGCTTCGAAGACTCCAAGGAAGAAGCGGACGGCGACGGCGCCAGAGAAGTTGGTCACGCCCGCGAAACATGCCAGTGTGATGCCCCACATGATCACACAGAAAGAACTGTACTTCGCGAGTGGGAGACGTTGTAGCAGACGGCTGGTCGGGTATTCCCATGCAATGTAACCAAAGTAGAACATGCTGCCCAGCCATTGGTAGTCGTCACCGACTAGGTTGATGTCGCCTTTGATGCCCATCACTGAGGCGTATGAGATTGTCGTCTTGTCCAGGTAGTTGAGGCCGTAGACGATACACATGATCTGTGGGATGAAGCTCGTCAGTGGGGTGCTTTTGTCATCAATAGGAGCATCCATACCGGCATCAGATTCCAGTCAATTCGTCTAAGAAGTCTTTTATTCGTCGCCTCGTCGATTTCGATGACTTCTCCCTGCGCCTCCTGGAAAGCCTTCATAGCCTCATCCGCATCATGCGAATGCTTGAGGATGTTCTTGTCAATGCTTCCCTGTCTGATAGCATCTGCTAGAGGTTCGGAAATGCTCTTCTCAACCTCTGGGTCGAAAGAGGACTTTTCCGGATCCATGTTGGACGACATGATGGCAATGGCAATGTGGCGAGCGAATGTGATCACCAAGTAAAGGCGTACAGAAGACAAGTGAAGAACGACCTACTTAAGCTTCCCAAGAAAAGACAAGAACCCCAAGCCTACAGATAAGCAAGCCATGGCCGAGGGCCATGGTTCGCCGCGTGCGGCACCACCACCGCGTGACGGAATGGCCCCTTGCGCGTGGTCGGCCAAAGGTAGCGGCGAAGAGGCTCTGAATCTCGGGGGAATGATACAACAGATGCGTTATGTGTGCGCCGTTGGAGGGAGATAGGCAGGGCCACAGCCTGATAGGGAAGGTCAGAGAGCTGTAACGTTGTAATGGCTTGGAAAGTGTTGGCCGATCTTCCGGCGAAGGCTTTGGCGGCGGTGATGGACGATGCGGGGTGTGGAGGCAGGGCGACTCGTTTATCTTGAGGGTCACATTATCTATGGAGGCCTTATCTTCTTCGTCGTAGGTTGATATTGATGTATCCATCTCAAGGAAGATAACCAGGATGTTCCCGCGCGACTTGAAAAATTGTAACCGATTATTATCATCCCTTCACGGTTCGTGACCTTGTCAGCACCAAGACGGCAGCTCCATTCAGATTAACTTGTCCCGGGCATCTTTGGCTGCTTCTGCTCGGTTCGTGGCAAGCAATCCCGATTGCGGAATTCAAGTAGGATCGATGAGAGCAGAATACAGTATCTCAAGCGAAGTCAAGCGGTCAAGAAGACTGTAAAATCGCAATTGCGTACGAGGAAAACTGGGTGGTTCGTCCAGTTCGCTCATTTGAAGGTAGTCGCTCTCGCCACGAAGCACTTGCTTAACCCCAACCCTAACCCTGCGAGCCCTAGATCATTCCAATGTCGACTTCACTTCCTCTCACCTCGACAGATTTCTGAGGTACTTGTACTTGAGATCTCTTCTGTGCAAACGCTTTCTCAATATACTATTCAAACTCTTTTGCTATCAATATTACACTGCGAACTCGTAGATGATTGCAATCCCTAGCCTTCTTTCGGAAGTCGGCGCTACTGCGCGTCGTTTGCGGTGCAACACATAGAATCAATAGTTTGCTTTGCTGAGAATACGAGACTGCAATCCTTCATGATATCGAGGCTGTAGACAACAGAACACTGCGCGGCCAGAACAATACGACTCCATCATTATACAGGATGCAACCGGCCTTTGACCTGCTCGTGGTATGTGCAGGCATCTGCCTTATACCGCGCCGCCGTCACGGCGTCGCTTAGTGGGTATACGAACTTTTTACAAGCCAAATTTAGAGTCTGGAAGGTACGCGACTCATGATATCGAATCCTGCAGCTTCGTTAGCTTGCTTCTCTCCATCGCCCGGCGGCGACCGCATGTGCCTAATAGACTATAGTGCAGCACACTACTGAATGGAAGCAGAAGAGGCCCGCTACGATCGCGCTTCGCCCCGAGGCATCCACATAAGTCACAATAGGCTGTGCCTGTGAGATATAATTACATTGTGCATTGGCAGATGCCAGTTCTGCCGGCAACAATGACCGCATGTCAACAACAGGCGACATTCGTGCATACGACAACGAAAGCGAGTGGTATAATTCACATCTCATCTCCCGGAGCCTGAGGAAGGTAATCAACACAATCAAACGCTTCGACCTCAGCAATACATTCAGGACCTTATACATGACATTTCACCACATCACCCACCTCTTTTCGCAATCATGAAGACTTCCATGACCGGAGCCGTCCTCGTGGCAAGCCTCGCCACTGCTGCTGTTGCAGAGGGTGTCAGATCAGCCCAATTCTCTATCGAGGTCATCAACAAGGCCACGGACGCCTCTCTCGGCCATTTCTGGATGGAGAGGAAGGAGGCACACTTCCCTGATCCCGTCTACGGCGACGCGGCCTACGATCTCATGTTCATCAAGCAGCGCGCCAACGACATGACGTTCTACCTCGACGACCTCTACAACCCCAAGGGCTCTGATGCCTGGATGGCATGCTCCCGCGGCAGGCCCGGTCCCTGCACTGGAGCCATCCTCAACGTCGGCGGCGGCGAGTGGGAGGCTGGCCACTACCTCGTGGATGGCAAGTTCCGCTACGAGATGGAGCCTGAGCTGGGCTGGTCGATCAACAACTACAGCAAGGAGACTGGTATTGCCGACTTCGAGTACTCCAACGGAGACCACGAGTACGCTTTCTATGGTAAGTTATCTTTTCATGACCCTGAGAACAATTTCATGACTAACCATGTCACAGCCTGCGGCGAAGTGCCTGCCGGAGAGGGCGACGAGCCGAGCGGAGACCTCGTCATCAAGTACGCCGATGAGCCCACTCCTTCCGAGTGCCAGGACGTGCGCCTCCAGCTCACTCTTATGAAGGACTTGGAGAACTTTGAGCCTGTGCAGCTGTGCGAATTCACCGGCTGCTCTACCAAATGATTTCACCCTTGAAGTAGACAAGTCTCTTTGCCAAGCTTGTGTATAGCTGTATAGAATCTCGAATCAACTCTTGCTTCCTTTCACGAAATGTCCTCACAGATTGCTTGGATGTTTGTTCGAGCGCCCAAGTATGCACCGGCGGGTAGGTGTTAGCATTCGGGGAAGAGCCGAATCATCCAATGATCGAGTGGGTGGTGCATTCGGAAAAGCGTGACATCGATTGTGCGACCTGTGAGAAAGCGTGATGGCGCTCAGCATGTCAGTCATCTGTAACACCTGGGTCGCATTTACGAGTGAAAGATGTCTTTCTCCTATACTGTTGTGCCGCAAGTACCCATCCGCTTATGCAAGCGATTGAGATACGCTCGGATAGTTGCATGTGATTAGGTGAGACCGCAACTATGCCACAGGTGTAACAGAGCTTAGTATTGGACTTGCATACGCTACTGATAATCACAAGTAAGTTGCATTCAACGCACAAGAGTAATACGGCGCGCATCTAACGGCACGTGACATGATCTGCTGCAGCGCAGCAGAACGAGTCGAGGGCGAGCTTGTGGACGCACATGCACGGAGGGCAGCATGCGTGAGTTAGCAGCGTCGTCGCACAGGTACCTGTATTGTGTAATTCTTCCATGCTCTTATACCCTTCCATTGGCCTTCTATCACTCGAATAGCGGTCACCTTGCTCATCGATATATCTCGTCGAGGTTTGTTTGTGTGTGCCCTCGACCACCGTTGACCGCACCCCATAAACAACCAACACTTCGCGCGGCCCGCTTGCTTTTGTTTGCCACAAACACACAACCGCAAACGAACTGACCACACCACACTCTTCCCCGGTGACTGCGCAAAGTACCACAACTCATCTACCTCATCCTTCCAACTCAGACATCCTACAACCTCATCCCCTAGCAAACACAAACAACTCCATTCGACAATCCCACACCCACCTCGATGCGCCTGTCCTCGAGCCGCGCCTTGTGCGCTGTGCTCGTCGGGCTCGTCGCAACGACCTGCAGCCTGTCGCTCCATGGACACAAGCGCTCGCATCACCATGCCTTGAGCCACATTGGCAGCAAAGCAGCACGCTCCGCAGCAGACGGCACCTCGCCAGGCTCTTTCTCAATCGAATTCGTCAACAACTTGGACAGCGACGATGTCCACGCCTACATCGTAACCAATGTCGCAGACACTGATCAGGCCGTGCTCATCACCGCAGCCGGCGACGTCTACCACCCGGTCGCCTACAGCAAAGGCGTGGCAACGTACATCCCGAGAGACTCCAACTGCGGCATCCCACTTGGCTCGCGCGGTTCAACGCTGACCATTACCATGCCTATCAGCATGCTCGAGGGTCGCGTCTATGTGGCTGATGGCGAACTTGACATTGGCGTTCTTCAATCCGACGGCGGCAGCACACTGCAGATGCCTGCTTTCCAGAATAAGTGGGACCTTAATTTCAATACCAGCTATGGCTTCGTGGAGGCCAACATGCCGGACAAGTGTATCTGGGCAAATCCCACTTATGTCGATTTTGTCGGTCTCCCGCTTGCAATGGACCTAATCATCGGCGATTTCACGCCTAATGTCAGCAGTGTGCCACAGGACGGTCTGAAAATCATCTGCGCGAGATTGCAGGAGGAGCAGGACAAGGATAGTTATCCCTGGAGCAAGCTTTGCTTCAACGATGACAGTGGCAGGCCGCTGCGTATCTTGAGTCCCCAGCACGTTTCTGGATTCAGCGATTACTTCGACCAGTACGTCGATCAGGTCTGGGCTCAGCTCGCTAACGGTGGCATCAAATTCAATATGCAGGATGGCTCGCCGCAGGTCTCTTGCACGATTCAGGGCGACTTCATGATGTGTGATCGCACTAGCCAGTCGTTTCCGAAGCCGACCTCTGCCGATATCTGGGGCTGTAATAGCGGTCCGTTCGCTGCAACACCGGATGCATGTTATAATAAGATCGGCGGCAGGTTCTGCGCTGCGTTCCATCGCGCGACGCTCCTACTCCCAGGCGGCGCGATCCAGCCGAACCAGAGCATCCAAACGTACTATCCACTGGACTACCCGCACAACAAGTACGCGAGGATCGTACACGAAGTGCAAACGGACCACAATGGCTACACCTTTCCCTACGACGACGTGAAGCCTAACGACGCCTCCGAAGTGTCGGGCACAATATCTGGCGACAACCCGAGCGCGTTGAGGATTTACGTCGGTGGCCGCGATGCAGGAGGTTCCCAGCAGGGCGGCTCCTCTCGAGATGATACTAATGACAGCAGCAGGCAGAATGAAAGCAGCAGTCCGCATGAAAGTAGCGTAGCCACTAAGGCATCGATGATGACTGAAAGCCAGTCGGCTCAGGCTCCAGCGTCATCCGACTCCCCGACAGAGGCCTCCCCGCCGTCTTCGAACGCAGAGCCCTCCCCCGTCCCTGCTCCGACAGACCCGACCGCCTCTTACGACAAGACCGGCTCCGATGGCAGCGCCTCCGCGCCTGCTGGCATCCCGACAAAACTCGCCGAGCGCCCCGTCGTCATTGTCATCGAGACAGAAATCGTGACCGAAGTGGTCACGTCAAGGACAACA
The DNA here is from genome assembly GCA_001931905.2 of Cladosporium sp. IMV 00045. Lineage (NCBI taxonomy): Eukaryota > Fungi > Ascomycota > Dothideomycetes > Cladosporiales > Cladosporiaceae > Cladosporium > Cladosporium sp. IMV 00045. Next base: position 11,040 of record MSJI02000567.1, on the reverse strand, counting down.
GAGTGTGTCGATGCTGCGTCCAGCAGTGATCCCTTCAAAGGTAGGTAAAGAGTGCAGTGTGTACATGAACGGCCGGCGCGCATCGGAGGCGGACGGTACTTGGGCATGCTGGGGACAAGCGTCGGTGAATTAGCAAACCTGCGGGTTCTGAGCGATTTGGGCGTTTTGCTTTTTTTTTGGGCGTTTCCTCTTTTTGTGGCGGCTTCTGATGTCTGGATGCTGTGGGTCGGGAGCACAGCAAGGTTTGGTATATGGTGATCATGCGGACCAGGATAACGAGACCTGGATATCGACACCGGGCGATCGACTTGAGGTAAGTTGTCCTTGTGCGCCCCCCTTTCCCCCAAACGTCGAGCAAATACGATAATGTGCATCCCAGGTTGCGGCAACGTCTGAGCAAGGAGGAATTCAAGCTGGTCTTGTTGGGACTGAGCTGCGGTTGCCGTCTGCTTGACAGAAGTCGCCCGAGAATTGGAAGGAAGAGCCGTCACACACATATGCAACTGTTTCTTTGAAAATGCCTTTTTCCTCGCTAGATGAGCTTCGACTTCAACTCCCTCTGCCTGATGAGCAGCACCCATAGCGCCATCAAATTGACTCCTCCAGCCATCATGATGAGCCCGCCGAAAAGTTGCAACCCAAGGTAATTCGTCCCCCCAGCGCTCGTGTTGATGCTCGTCAAGGCTCCCGCGATCGGGCTTCCAATCAAAGAAGCAAACGAACCAATTCCCTGCGCCATTCCTAGTCTCGCGCCCAGAACTTTCGCGTCGGGGCAGACGACTGGGAACACACTGGGCGGCAAGGGAATCAGCGCGCCACTGAAGCATCCGTAAAGCACGGAATATGCAATGAACCCAGCCGGAGTCCTGACGCCGATCCAAGCGACGCAGAAGACGCCGCTGCTGATGGCGCATGTTATCCAGGGAATCATCACACCGAACCTCGCGGCGGCGAACGCCGCGCCCATACGTCCGAAGACCGAGGCCGCTTGCGCGTAGATGATGATATAGTTGGAAGCCGTCCTGCTCATCCCGAGCTCGATCTGGCCGTAACTCGACATGTAATAGAACGGGACCATGTAGCCGCAGAAGATGAGGAAGTTCGACGTCGTGTACGTCCAGAAAGGGAGGTCTTTGAAAGCGGATTTGTCGAAGAGCTTCCGCGCCTGGCCCGTTGAGATGTCGCCCACGTTGCCGACTTTCCAGAGAATCAGCGGGAAGGCTATGCTGTACGATGCCAGCATGATGAACCCCATGATCCGGACGGTCCAGCCGAAGCTCATGGTGTTGATGAGTCGGTCGAAGGTCAGCGTGTATATGATACCACCGACGGGTGCACCGCACGTCGTGATACCCATAGCTATTGCTCGATGCTTCTTGAAAGCTCTGCCAACGAGTGCAAGTCCGGGAATGTAGAGCAGGCCATTTCCCAAGCCGGTCAAGATGCCTTGCGTCAAAAGGATTTGGTAATACTCCGAACACAAGCTCAGAAGAAAGGTGCCCAGAGTCTCAATAAGGGCTCCGGCCAAGAGCATCGTGCGAAAATATCCCCAATCAAACAGCGGCCCGGATGCAACGCCTCCAAGAATCAGCAAGAAAGTACATATCGTGCCAATCCACGCTATGGTGGATACATCGGTGTCAGGAAGATATGTCAGCTCGTAGTAGCTCTGGAATGCACCGAAGGCGAACGGCATGCCCCAGAGATTGGCAAAGACGATGAACGAGCCGGCAACTTGCAGCCACGCTCTTGTTCCTCCATCTGGTGTATCTGGCGGCGCTGGTGCCGTGAGAGTCGTGGGAACTTTCTCACCGCCGGCTTCGGCGATGGATTGCTCATCCGTTGGGTTTGGTGCTGCTGAAGCCTTGTCTGTGTTCGCTGTGGAAGTCATTCCATCCAAATTCTCAAGATACCTGGCACGTCACTGCCATCCAGAGAATATCCCTCTCAAGGTGTGGAAATAGTGACAATAGAACGCAAGGCGCGAGATTCATAGTTGGACCAAAGATGAAGAAAGAGACACGCGATGATCCCAAGACAGTAACATAAGGATAATGTGCCGACGGGAGCTTGGCCGCTCTGCATTCTACCGCGGCTAACAAGGCATGGAGCGAAGTTGTTAGAGGGCGTCGAGCACATCATAACGCCGGCCAGGTCGCCTGGGCCTCGTCCAGTCTCCTCATATTGCGTGAATGTGGGTCTACCGAGCTTGAATGCCCAAGATCGGAGACGTGCTCCTCATGGATTCAGTGTGCCCAAATGTTGCTGCAGACGATGAGAGATGCCCATGGCGAGGAAGGATGCGGTCGACGCTTGCCCGAGCCGCTGTGTGGAGGGTGGAGAAATCAAGGCCAAGGGTGTGGGGAACAGCGAGCTGACAAACTGGCGTGCTTTGGATGTCCCAAAGGAGAAGGTACAGTATTGTGGTACGAGGATTGTATGAGCTGTTGAGGAATGGCCCCAATGCTGAAATCATTTTCAATGTCATGTTATTGACTATGGCTGCATCAATCACGTATACCTCTTGTGATGGAAATGGTGTTTTGCTTCAAATTATAAACTTGATGGGTGACAAGACGACGATTGTTATCACATTATTGTCAAGGTGTATTAGTAATATTTACATCGGCTATATGGTGAGGTATCGATGCTGTGTCCGTGTAGAGTGTCATGAATATCATCTCATGTCACATGCTCCTTCTCTACTTCTTTCGGGATCCTAACAGCAATTGCAGTGATGAGAGCTCCGGTCAAGGCAGAGGCCAACCCAAACCACCAAGCTGCCCTCAAACCATCGAGTCCAATAGTGCCGTCTGGTAGAGTGTCGACCTTTGCAGCAATAGAGTCTCCAACAGAGGTCATGATTGCGGAAGAGAGATTCTGTATGGTGACGAGCAAACTACCAGCACTTCCTTGGTAGCTCCTTGGTACGTTAGAAGTGATGAAGATCGATGCAGCGGCAAACGACATGTCGGGCCCAAATGTCGCCAAAGCAATGCTGGGGAAGCTGAGGGCCCAGTAGATCGTCGAAGGCTTGTTGCCGAGGAAGAACGCCGGGCCGAGAGCGAATGCTATCATAGAAACGATGTAGATGTAGTGTCCTGGCACCTTGTGTAATAGCTTCGCCACTGCGAACGTAGCGGCCAGACCTAGAATTGCGTTCGGTAGGAGATATAGTGCGACTGTCAGGGCTGACACGTGCTGGATGTTAAGAAAGAATTGCATAGCGTAAAACTGGTATGACGCGAAACCACCGAATCCCAAGAAGTATGCTGCCATCAGTCCGGATAGCCCTGGGGTTTTCCAAAGAGAGTTGGGAATCAGTGGTCGGTAAACCTTGTGCTCGACGAAGAAGAATGATGCCAGGAGGATGACACCAACGATGATGAGAGTGTAGGTATACGGAGACCAGTCGGCAACGGTACCTTGGGTGAGACCGAATAAGAGACAGACACAGCCTGATGTAGCAAAGATGGCTCCTTTCCAGTCGAAATCATGAATGCTCGGAGCGTCTGCCCCGGCGATATCGGCAACTGGTCGCAAAGGGGGAATGGTGAAGTATGCGGCAATCGCACAGAGACCGCAAAGAATTGCATTGGAGCCGAAGACCCAGTTCAAATGTGCCGTGAGCGCGCCTCCCTGGACCGCACCAAGGAAAAATCCAAAAGGGGCCATTGAGGACATGGCTGAGAAGACTCGAGTCTTGCGGATCCCGGGCGCATAGACTCTACCCAGAATGCTCATGGTACCTGACACGATGACTCCAACTGAGAGTCCCTGCATGGCCCGCATGAAGAAGAACAGGGGGCTCCGAGCAGGCGTAAGGCTGAACGCGCCTATGATGTTCCAGATGGTAAGCCAGACTAGCGCCGACACAATAACCATCCTGGGCGGCATCAAGTCGGAAAGCGAGCCAGACAGAATAACGCTGAGCCCGAGCGCCACGAGGTAACTGCCTACAAGCCATGGAAGTTCAGAACTTTCGATGCCCAGGGCCTCACGGAAGGCCTGCTGGTTCACATTGATGTTGCCTTGGAAGAAGCTGAAAAAGAGCTGGCCACTGCTGCAGATCAGGATAAAGATGATTTCCGTTGTTAGATTGGAAAACTCCTTCGGGCGGCCTCTGGAGTTCTTGTGTGGAGGAGAGCCTGCTTCAAGAGTTGGTTCACGACCAGCCTCGACCTGGCTGCGAGCGGTTTGCGTCTGGTAGAGGTTTTCAAGAGCGTCTCCCATGTGGCTCCGAGTGCGGGTGATGCTCTCCATGGGGTAGCTCTCTTCGCCCGTATGGATGGCACCATTCTTTTGGGTGTGTCGGTCATGGGAGACTAGGAGAGGAGTTGGTGTCTGAGCTCCAGACGGTGGTTCATCATAGGACGTTCTTGTCGAGTACGGGGCGGAAGATGAGGCGAGCTTGCCCGCCCTCGTCTCTTCGGCTCCGAATACGCCAATGTCTGCTGAGGCTCGAGCATCAGAGCGAGATGTCACAGGCATGAGCTCATTGGAATCTGCGGTGGCCGCCATTATATGGTTGAAAATTTTATTGAATTATGGTATCATCAAAGTAGCATGCCGAGTACTAGCTCAAGTGGCAAGATGAGAGTAAAGAAGATGTACGGGAGAGGTGTTTTCCAATTTGATATACAAAGGGCTGAAGGATTTTGTCATCTTCAAGGGACTAGTCAAACAGTACATCGTGACTAGGCTCAGTTTCTGTCGTGTCCACCATGAGCCTGCTGTCAGTCAGTTCTCACTCGCGATTTTCTTGTCGGGCGGTGAAAAAGTCGGAGTCGGCGATTAAGTCCAAATGCGGAGATGCCGACTTCGCCAAATCGCTCGCTTCGCTGAAGTGTGGACCGCTTGCAGCACACCAGGATCCAGATAACATGTGAAATGACGCTCGAACATGTTTGCTGATAAATGATAACATGTGATTGTGAGAATACCGAGACGATCAACACGCACCAGCTAAGCGTAATGCTCTGGGCTGACGCTGTGAGAATCACAACACTTGTTTTAGCATCTCTGGAAGTGGATGCCGCTGTTTGCCAAGTGCAGAATAGTGGCTTCTTTTGTTTGTATATGTGATGCATCTGGACTGCAATGACTTAAGTTAGTCTATACACAGAGTCTCGTTCACTGAGATAGACAATGGACTTGTTGATGTCACGCACTTAGCTCTGTGAATGCCTAACTTAATCGAGCTTGCAATTACCTTTCAGGGCAGTGAATTTGATTGTTTCAGCTGGCTGATTGATTGTAAGAACCTTTGAGTGTATTTAGCTTTACTGGGTGAGGTTGTCGCACAGATGCGTGCGCTTTATCAGAATGATTTGACAGCTGATGTGATCAAATTCTGAGCCAGTCTAGTTATCTCAACTTAGGCTCCGTACTCTTCGCTGTCATCAGGATGCAAAGTAGAAGCCAAGCTTTGCCTCTTTTTGAGATCTAAGCGAGTGTCAGAATTCGTGGCTTATCCTGATAAATGCGTAGTCTTCGAGAAAATCGGGATATGGAATATGACCCTGACAGGCTTAAGCATTTCCTATCTAGGTAATCTGGATTTCCACCTGATCCTAATAGAAAAGCAGCAGGATGGCATCCTGACGGCTACCTGACAGCTACCTGACAGCTACCTGACCATGTTTCAAGATGTACCTTTGTACCTGATCCTGACCTGATCCTGATCTCCGAAGAGTACGCAGCCTTACATCATCTGGGCCAATCTAGGGATTCCCTGACATTGTATGTAGAAGCACAAGTCATAACAGTAACGTCATCCACCGGGAAGTCGGCCACACGGGGAAGTCGGCCAGGATTCTAACCATCTTAACTTTAAAAAGTCATTTCTCTACGAATAATGGTCTGATTAATAAAACTAAATTACAAAAAATAGCATCTGATTCAACTTAGGTAGCTGACAATAAAAAGATTAAGCTTAAATAGAAAAAGAGTTGAAATCGATCAATTGAGCATAATATCTAAGTTAACATTAATAGTAACAATTTAGTGAAATTATGAATAACTTAGTTCCAACTCTTATAAAGCCATTTCAAAGCATAGATGATGAATTAGCATTAACAGATTGAAGCTGCTTTGCTTGATCAAGCTCAAATCAGTTAGTATAGTTCAAAAGAAAGCAATGCATCTAGCTTGATAGTGCAATGTTTAGACTATCAAGTTGTATTTGAGATCATTCATCAAAGTCAGCACAAATAGCACACTGGCTTTGAAAAGACTTGAAACTGTGACAAAAGTGAATTACAAAGCAATCTCAAAGTGTGTCATTGATACATTTGTGATTGATTACTATGCTCTTATTAAACACTAACAAACAGCTGATCATGCAAGTCAGACTAAGTTGACAAATGCATGTGACATTTGAATTACATTAGTCCAATGTAACTAGTAGAATCCAATTATGGAAAATTGATTAAGTTATTCAAAGGAGGATTTTAATAGCAATCAAAGTGGGTCTAGCTATCAAGTCAAACAAAACTCAGAGTCAAAGCAAAAGCCCATTAGTAACTACTAGAAACAGAACTAATTTAATAAAGTGAACCAACTAGTCAAATGCTATACATGCTTTTTCGTTTCTGCCTAATCATCTGATGTTGATCAATAGATCATTTAGGAGCTTAGTATGCATCAGATACAAGTTGACTTGCAAAAATCCAAAGAAAAAGAAAGAAAATCAGATTTAAATTGCAATTGTTTGAGAAAATTAACTCATAAGCTTTTGTATAAATTCAGTGACTTTATTGTCATCAACCTTTCCAAGCTGTCGACATATAGGGGAGATGTTGAGGTTGCTATAGAGTAGTCAAGTTCGAGTATTTTGCAAAGAACAAAAGAATAGTTCTTACAAGCATGAAGTTGATGTGGTTACTAGATGTTTTGATAACTCTACTACTAAAAACATTACTAACTTAACTCAATCACGTTGTGATCATTAAACAGTTCTAGTCTGTCGCTAAATAGGAAAGAAAAACTAGCACTTATACCATCATCCAACATATCTATTTCAGATGAGCTATTATGTGACGCTATTTCTTCTAAGCTTAGGATCCATAATCTAGACAAGATTATTTACTGTTACTTGATATAAATCAATTGAAGTCAGGTGAGACTCTAAGCTGATCAATCAGCTAAAATGCTTATTATAATTTTTAAATAGTCAGTTCTAGCAGTAAGAGATGTCTTTATATTAAACAATAATGTGAAAATATCTATTGAATTCTCAGTGTAATCTTTTGTGACTCTGTCAGCTATAGTTACAAGTTGCTTTTAGATGATTTGAGCAACATTGATACTAGCTTCTTAGTAGCTTCTTTTTTTTTTAATTTATGAGAATGCTATGACAATTGGATATTGGGAACTACTATATTCATAGCGCCAAGAGTGATTAAGCTTTGTACGCTGCATAAGCATGCCTTTAATGATCAGTCTTTCTCTAGTATGCCTCGCATTTTGTATTGAGTAAGTTATGCGCATGTGAGATTTTAAGGTTGCTTGACTATTTTGAGATCAGCTGGATCAGCTATACTTTGAACCAACAACTGTTTCCATAGCTGCAATTCAGTCTTGTCAAGCACAATGCAAGTCTTTATGCTACACGTCTAACGTTAATGAGTTATGGCTGCATACTAGTTGATTAATTAGTGCTCTAATTGATCAGAAATTCCTCACACTAATCTAGCAAAGTCTAGTTGAACCAGTACTTTCCAGTCTGGCATGTGTCTATTTTGGACTTCATTGATCGAATGAGCTTTTTGCATTCAAGCTCTTAGCCATGTAACATATTAAATTAGACATGACAATGTAACTTCTTTAGAACAATTGTTCAGTCTAATAGCATTAGTAGTAAGCGATATATAAGAAGTAACTTAAGTGATTATTCACTGATCATTAATATCAACTTAGTCATCTTATCCTGAAATGACTCGAATATTCAAACAGCCTGATTAGAAAAATCAATACAAGACGATCTTGTCTTTTCCATAATGTCTTTTTTGTTGCTTGTCAATCTGAAAAGTCAGAACAACCTTCTGCATCATAAATGTGCAAGATGAAAAGAAACTCTCAAAGACATCTCAAAGTTGCAGCGATGACCAGCTGGTGAGCTTGTATCCCTAAGTTATGCCCAAAGGCGAGAGGCCGACAGAGTCAAAAATGCCAATGAGCTAGCTTAGGATGAGATATGATTCTGTTAGATATCAAAGAACTAGAAAAATGTTCTGACCAGCTGCTATAGGCAGACTAGCTTTCTGATCAGTGTGACACAATTCTGGATCTTTTCTTGTGACCCACACAATATATGGTCAATTGAATGATTAGATCACTTGGTTCTGATACTTGTACAATCGTTTAAATAATAAAGCATTGGAGTACAACGAGAATGCATCTCAATGCGCAATCAGCAATAGTAAGCGCGGAACCGGAGTTCCAGTCACTCTCAAGTCCGGATTACATCTAGCTACCAGCCAATCATGTACGCTGGCCACCATCGATCGTCAGAGCACTCCATCCAAAGCAGACAACTAGTTCTTTTCAGTTTTTGTCAGCACCAAAATGTTCTAAATGTTCTGTCAAAATCCATAAGTAAGTAACAGCGAGCTTTATATCCTGACCTTGACATAATCGCGAAACACCCCATCTTGCGTCTAGAGCAAACCTCATTTGCTTGACTCAGATCAACCATAAGGCAAAGCAATTGAGCATGGATTCCAAGGTTCTTGTTGTCACTGGAGCTACTGGCTTCCAAGGTCGATCTGTCATCAAATGGTTCCAACAACACTTCCCAGCATGGTCATTTCGTGGTCTAACGCGGGATTCACTGTCTAACAATGCAGTGGCTTTGGAAAAGACAGGCGTTGAAGTAGTCAAGGCTGATTTCGAAGACCTCGAGTCACTCAAAACTGGATTCGCTGGCGCTGACTATATCTTCGCTTTCACGGACTTCGCCAGCATCATGAAAGGTCCGCAAGTCATGGGAAAGTTCCACAAGGTAGAGTTGGACGTTACGCCGGGCGTCGAAAGCTCCAGGATTGAGTTCCGGCATGGTAAACACATTGCCGACGCTGCCGCAACTGTCCCTAGTCTACAGCGCCTAGTCTGGAGCGCCTTACCTCACGTCAAGCGATTGAGCAATGGCAAATACAGCAAAGTCCACCACTTTGATGCCAAAGCTGAAGTGTTCGACTACATGCTAAGCTTGGAAGCGTTACATGGCAAAGTCAGCGCAGCGCACATGGGTGCGTTCATGACAAATGCGATCAACAGACTCGAGCTCTTTGAAGTTCAAATGGTCAGTCCAAACCTGTCGAGCTCGACGTTAAGTTGCTATCAGCGTAGCGACACTGACCTCAAACAGGCAAAAGATGGTACCGCCATCTGGCAACCACCATACTCGCCAGACACAACCATGCCGTTTATTGACATCGAGAAAGATGCAGGAGCTTTCGTCAAAGCCCTCATTGACGCCCCAGCACCAACACAGCTTTTGTGTGTCAGCGAACATTTGACACCAACTCAATGGATGGAGACATGGAGCCGTATCACAGGCATCGAAGGCCGCGTCGAAGAGCTTCCTGCTGAGGCGTTTCTTGAGGAAGATCCAATTGGTTTCAAGGCATCTGTGTTAGAGACTGGGCTCTTTGTGAGAGACTTTGGATTTACAGGTGGTGACAAGCAGATCATGATGCCAGAAGAAGTGAGTTCCATGTGACTTGCAAGCTTGGACAGCAAAGACATCTGGCTCAAGCGAACATCACATTATGATATGTCGACCCACTAACTGAGATGTTCCAGTCAATCGAGAGGGGATTTTCTGTCAAGCGCACACAACTTGCTGATTACATTTCGCGCGAAGATTGGTCGAAGGTCTTTCAAAGGCATGAAGCAAAACCATGTTCTATTGATGTAAGAAATGCTACTTCGCTTTCCTTCTTTCTCTCTTCTTGTTCTAGAGCTTACTGTTACCTCAAGCAAATGCTCAAACATTCAGAACTCAGGTAGCTTAGGGTGTTATATTGATCGAAAGTAAGATGATCATCTGGATAGCATCTGTCTTTTGAAGTCAGAACCTTTCAGATTCTCTCCTTTTCCCTAATCGCATCTGCTGATCTGCCAAATAAAATTTAGAAGTGCACATCAACTGAGTGACTAGATAACGCAATGCCCAGCGCGCTTTACGCATGCAGTTGTTGCCTGATGTGATTTGTCGGAGTCTTGTAGTGATTTGATCAGCATGAACTGATCTTATTTTGCTAACTTATGGTAATGCTAATACTATGCTTTTTGATCAGAGCTTGCACTAGATCAAAATGCAAGCGACTATATTGAAAGCATGATAACATGATATCCACTGCGATCATGACAACAATACCCAAAGTGCTCAAGTTGGAAGTCTAACCAGATTAGCAGAACATTGATATTAATTGAAACATTGAGCAGTGCATGTTCTAGATTTTATAACAGCGTCAATACTGAATTGAGTATTAACGTAACGTTACTGATCGGGAGTTGGGCCAGACAGTGAGTTAGGCTAGAATTTCAACCATCTTAACTTTTAAAAGTCATATCTCTATAAATAATGGTCGAAATTAGATGAAATTAAGCGAGCTTATTTTTACTATCTAGTTCTATTTCGTCCCTGATTTTAGGGCTTAGCGTAGGCGATTTACGTCCCTTACCCTTCTTTTTCTATAGAGTCTCTTTTTCGGCTTTTTTGACTTCCTCGAGAATTTCCTATATATTAAGGATATATTTACCCTTTAGCGCGACACGTTTACCTATCTTACGCTCTCGGCGTATTAAGAGTTAGCTCCGGGTCTTATTTAGTTTATGTTCTAAAAGGGTATTCTATAATCTTAACTTTTCAAGTTTAGTTTATAATCGCTTTATAAATCGCTTTAAAGGAGTTGAAATTAAAGAGTAATCGCTTCTCGAACGTAACGAGGCTTTATGCCCCGCAGAGGTTAAGGTTTAAGGATATAAAGGTTAGGAGACTCTCTATTATCGAGGATAGGAGGGGGCGTAGAG